>RJWM01000657.1:0-197958 GCA_004363535.1 Dasyprocta punctata | reverse complement strand
AATAGCTACCCCTGCTTTTTTCTGGGTTCCTGTTGCATGGAGTATTGTTTTCCAGCCTTTGATTTTTAGTCTGTGAATTTCCTTTTGAGTGAGATGTGTTTCCTGTACACAGCATATTGTTGGATTTTGTTTCTTAACCCACTCTGCTAGTCTCTTTCTTTTTATTGGTGAGTTGAGACCATTTACATTGATTGATATAACTGATATGTACTGGCCCATCCCTGTCATGATATCTTTCTGTTGCTGATTTTCTACATTTTCTGTTTAATTACTTGCCCTGCTTAGCGGTTTCCTTTTGTTGTTGTTCTTAAGATAGTGGTTATCTTTGTCTCTTTCTAGAGTGTCTTTCAGTACTCTTTGTAGTGTTGGTTTGGTGGCCATAAATTTCTTCAGTTGTTCTTTTTCATGAAAGTATTTTATTTCTCCATCAATTTTTAAGGATAGTTTTGCAGGGTACATCAATCTGGGTTGAAAGTTATTTTCTTTCAGGATTTGAAATACTTCACTCCAAGCTCTTCTTGACTTAAATGTTTGTGTTGAGAAGTCTGCCGTGATTCTGATAGGCTTTCCTTCATAGGTGATCTGTTTCTTTTCTTTGACAGCTTTTAGTATTTTGTTCTTGTGCTGTATATCTGATACCCTTATTATTATATGTCTGGGTGAGGATTTATTTTGGTTGTGGTTAATTGGGGTTCTGTATGCCTCAGTTACCTGTATTTCATATTCTCTTCCCATGTTTGGAAAGTTTTCTGCTATTATTTCTGTGAATAGTCTTCGCAGGTCATTGGTATTGACTCCTGCTTTTTCATTTATGCCTATTAATCTTATGTTATTTCTCTTGGCATCATCTTGGAGCTGTTGAATTGTTGTTTCTTGGTTCCTTACTATTTTTAGGAGATCTTTTCTTTCCTGGCCATGGTTTCCCATGCTGTCTTCAAGATCTGAGATTCTATCTTCAGCTTCATTTAAGCGGTTTTTCAAACTTTCCATGGAGTTTTTCATTTCCTGCATTTCCCTATGCATCTGTTTCATGCATTCTGTTTGTGTCTTATATTGTTCATTCAAGGTTTCGATCATTTTCTTAAGTTCTTCTATTTTTTTATCTTGCTCTTCTTTAGATACACACAACATTTCTTTAATAATGATTCTCATTTCATTTTTTAGCTGAGAGAATATTTCTGATTTGAATTTCTCTATAGCTTCATCAAGCCGCTTCTTTATTACATTTTCTATCATTTCAGAAAGTCCATTTGTGTGACTCCCACTGTCTTCCATTTCAGTGTCTCTTGGGTTTGTTCTTTGCAGGCTGGGGGACTGAGACTGCCTCTTGGTGTTTTGTTTTGTCATTTTCTTCTGGAATCTTTGTAGCTCTGTGTCCTGCGAGATTGGCTGGCGTTCCCCTGAGGTTCGCGCTGATTCTTGCGGCGTGCAGGATCGCGGGAACCAGAAGGCTGGGTCCCGTGCGCAGCAAGGAAGAGTTGCCTCCCGGGGTGTGCGGGGGGAGCCTCCTCCTTAACTGGGTGGGGGCCAAGGCCTCGCGGTCCCAGGGAGCTAGGCGGGGTACCGCGAGTGACTCGGACCCGACCCTGGTTCTGTCCGCAAGTTCAGCCCAACAGCTATGCCTGCGGGGCAAGCCTGGGCAGGTCCCAGGCCTACAGTGCCGGGACAACCCTGCTCGGGGGTGGGGTCTGCATGCGAGCTGTGGGATGTCGCATGCTCGAGCCGCTCTGCTGAAGAATGGATGAATGAAAAAATCTTAACATAGGAATGGTTATTATTTCAGTTCCTCACTGTTGGCTTTCTGCTGTATGTCCTTAACACTTACATAGAAATATAGTCTCAATGTCTGAATGTACCTTTTGATGCTTTCTTTTTTACTTTTGGTCACCTTTGAATACAGTATTAAAATTCTGTCTCCTTTTTTTACTGCTTTTGACTTCTGGGATTGTACACAAAAAAATGAGTTTCTCAAAGTGAGATTCTTTGAGATACTTGATGGTAGTCATAATTCCCCTAACTCCTTCCCTAAAGTAGACAGACTTCTTTCAGCTCGCATGACCAAGTTTTTGTTTCTCCTTCTTTTGGATATTCTTCAGTTTAATTTTATCTCTCAAAGTATAGTACTCAATTTTTTAGCTATATTCTGATTGGTATAGAGTGAAACAGAACCTGCATGTGTTTTATTCTATACTTTTTCTAATGCTAAGAGCACATTAACTTCCTTGGCAGATAATGAACACTTTTTTTTTTTTTTTTTTTGCGGCACTGGGGATTGAACTCACAACCTTGCACCTGCCAGGGCAGGCGCTTAAGCCACTGAGCCAAACTCCCAGCCCTAGTTTTTTTGAGACAGGGTTGCACTATGTAGCTCAGACTGGCTTCGTGCTCGCGTTGTAGCCCAAGCTGGCCTCAAATTCGCAACGCTCCTCCTACCTCAGGCTCCCTAGTGCTGGGATTAAAGGCATGTGCCACCACACCCGGCTAATGCACACACTCTTAACTAACGTGCTTACTATGACTTAACGAAAAAAAAAGAACAGATCTCTTTTTGCTACTGACAAGTCACATTTATCTTGAACTTGTATTGATGAATTAATATATTTGAATTAAAATGTCAGATACTAAGCTTTTGCAAGGAAATGGGCTTTACCCAATGCTGAAAGCTAAAAGAAGCAATTGTTGAGGAACTCACAAGCTCAGACTCCGTATATTTGCAGGTAAAGATGTGGTTCGTGATACCAGCCTTAAAAATTAGGAAAGCACAGATGTTGGTAAACATTCAGAGAAAGTATATAGATAATGATGTATCAGAATGATATTGGGAGACTTGAGTCTAAAGAACAGTGGTTTAGAAAAATTTCCACTCCTTTGAGATGCTGGTTTGTGTGAACAGCTACAGGCCTTGTCAGAGACTGCAGCAGACACGAAGGAAAGCTATGGTGAAATATTCTGTACTTTTGCCCCGTGTGGTAGTGTTGTATTGTATACAGATAAACACTGTCTTCTTGATTAGTAAAAATTGCGATTTTAATATGTACTGGTTGAGTGAAAGATACCATGCTAATTTTGTAGCCCATCAGAAAAGTTTATAGATTATAATTTTGCCTTTCAGGTAAAATAAACCTTCAATTGCAAAACTAATAATAGAGATCTCGTGTGAAAATGTCAGTACGTTAGTTTATAAGGAAGAGTAAAATTGTCAGTGCAAGAACATTTAAGTAGCTTAAAAGTGTGATTTTTATTTAGGACTTACTTTTATTTTTTTTTTTTTTTTTTTTTTTTTTTTTTTGCGGCACCAGGGATTGAACTCACAACCTCGTGCCTGCCAGGGCAGGCACTTAAGGAACTGAGCCAAACTCCCGGACCTGCTTTTTGGGGCAGGGTCGCACTATGTAGCTGAGGCCGGCCTTACGCTCACGTTGTAGCCCAAGCCGGCCTCGAACTCACAACGCTCCGCTTACCTCAGCCTCCTGAGTGCTGGGATTAAAGGCATGTGCCACCATGCCCGGCTAGGACTTACTTTTAAATTGGAATTTAACATCAACCTCTATAAACATGGAAATAAAACCAGGGATTTAGCACTATCATAACTCATTTCCTCCACTGTTTATTTCAAAAAGTTTAAAGGTTGATGGGAATTTAAACCCACATCTAGATGTTAACCGACATGCTTAGCGTTGGTATGCAAAGTGATACGAAAGAAACAGACAAAAAAAAGGGAAAGGCAATTGAGAAGTAAGGAAATCCAATTATTCCTCTATGTTAACCTATGTCTCATTCTGTGCAAAGCATAGAATCTAAGAAACAGAGAACCTAGCTGAGAAAAATGTTAAGTTTCATAGGTTTCTGAAAAACTGCAGCCCATTGTGAGAGAGGAAGACAGGAGGATTGAAAGTTTGAGCCCAGCCTGAGCAGCTTAGTGAAGTAGCCAAGACCCTATCTCAAAGTAGAACATGAAAAGGGCTTAGAAGTGTAGCTCAGTGTAAAGGCCCTGGTTTCTATACTGTGCTACATTAAAAAAAAAAAAAAAAAAAAGTTTCTCGCATTCAACTTTATTGTCCTTTTAAGGCAATATTTTGTGTGTGTGTGTGTGTGTGTGTGTGTGTGCATGTTTGTATATGTTGAGGATCCAACCTAGGGCCTCATGCATGGTAGTAAGATGCTGTACAACTGAGCTACACTCCCAAAGTTTTTTGTTTTTGTTTATTGTACTGGAGATTGAATCCAGGGCCTTTGGATGAGATATATCTCCATCTTTTCCCATTTTTTAAGTCACCCAGGTTTGGCTCAAACTCACAGTCCTCTTGCTTCAGCCTCCTAGACTGCTAGGATTGTAGGCATGAGCCACTACACCTGCCTGAATCGGTATAATTCTTGACACTTCTCAAATTTGGCAGAGGAAAGAATATATTGGGATAAAAGACTTATAAATATCATTTCATCCTAATACTAATTTGTATATTCAATTTTTGTCAAATTTCTACTATTAGGTCAGTCATGAACTATGCGGGGATATAAAGATTAATTCTTTGAGGACTTAATACAATGGGCATTATAAATTAATTGTAAGAGGGCTGCACAAATGATAGAGAGGATCATATGGTTGTGTATTTCATCATTGACCTCATACCTGATGTTATAAAATAAGCCATAAGTGGAAGTTGTTTTGCAGTTACATCACTGTGTAGGTATGTACCGTAATCAGATATTTTTTAATATCTTATGGTGTCATCATAAGAAAATTCTAATTTTTTATATTTTTATTTGTTTATTTTTTGAGACAGGGTCTTACTCTTAATTCAGGTTAGCCTTGAACTCACTATGTAGCCCAGGTTGGCCTTGAACTTGTGACATTCCTCCTGCCTCAGCCTTCTAAGTGCTGGGGTTATAGGCATGTACTACCACATCTGGTGAAAATCCTAGTTTATAACATTCATATATACGTAATGAATTATTCTCTGTGCATCGCTTATCAAAATCTATTCCAAGATTAAATCAGTTTTGAAACAATAACGGATGGGATAATATGATTTGCTGAAAATAAATTATTTTTAAATATTTTATCTTCAAGAATATATATTAATACTGAATTTTCAGAAGTTCAAATACATATGCTGTTAAATTACTTTACATATTATATGATAGTATAAAATTTGAAAATAATTTTGATTTTCATGGAAGTAGCCTTTTTAAAATCTGGTTATTTTGATATATTCATTCATCATAAAATTACCAAGAAACTTTGGATCACTTAAAATCTAATATGAGAATTTTTGAATTATTCAAGATTATATGATTATTTTGGCTATATATTTCTGCATGGATTGGTAATCTTTTTGTAAAGGGGTCTGATAATTAAGTGTTTTTGACTATGGGGCATAGATGAGATATGGAAAAAAAATTCAGTGTTTAAATTTTAAAACAATTAATTTTTTTTTTTTTTTTTTGGCGGCACTAGGGATTGAACTCACAACCTCGTGCCTGCCAGACAGGCGCTTAAGCCACTGAGCCAAACTCCCGGCCCTAGTTTTTTGAGGCAGGGTCACACTGTGTAGCTCGGGCCAGCCTTGCGCTTGCGTTGTAGCCCAAGCCAGCCTTGAACTCACTCCACCTACCTCAGCCTCCCGAGTGCTAGGATTAAAGGTGTGCACCACCAAGCCCGGCTAAAACAATTTATTACTGTCAAAGACAGTTTGCCATTAATTCCCATCAAAATGTTACCCTTGACTTCAAACACACTTTTCCCATTATTCTTGCCGCTTTCTGAAGCAGTTCTGAAAGTCTTTTTTCTTGAGTATTTTTAGTTGCATTGTTATAGTTGCTTTGATGTTCTAAATTGCTTCAAAACTTTAACCTTTCATGGTCATTTTGACTTGGGAAGAGCCAGAAGATGCATGGTGCCAGATCTGGTAAATAAGGTGAGTGACATACAGTAATGTTTTTGATAGAAATTGCAGTACCAGAAACAATGTGAGACATGGAGCATTGTTGTGATGGCGAATGAAACCATTTATCCATTCTCAGGAATTTTCTATCTATACACATCATCCTCATCATTTCTTAAATTCTCTAATAAACCCTTAGAGTATTCAGAGTTCACCATAGCTTTCCTGGGTGTAAATTCAGCTTGCACATCAGGGTCAAATAAACACAGTGTCACATTGATATTGGGTCTTGATTGGTGTGCCATTTTGCTTGAGAACTGGATGATTTCTGTTGAGAACACTGAACCTTGGTCTCAGGATCATAATCGTAGACCCAAGTTTCATTTCCTGTGATAGTACTTCTTTAGAAGTAGAATCTGAAGCGGCGTGATCACTCAACTCCAGTGAAATGTTCCATGATTTATAGTACACTTCAAGGCTTACCTTTTTTGAGCTCTAGCTCAAAATGACTGACTGCGCCAGATACACTGAAGCTTGTCATACATTGTTGGTAAGATTTGAGGCACTACTTCTCATATTGAAGATCCCTGGTTTTTTATTGGCTGGCACTTGATAGCACCATTTACCTTTTCTTTGGATCACACGTTTGTATTTTCTGTCTCAGCTACTCTGTTGTTTTGGCACAAAACCAGTCATAGATAATAGTAAATGTATGAACATGCCTGTGTTCTAGTAAAATTTTAAAAAGCAGACAGCTGACTAAATTTTGCTCTGAGGCCATGATTTGTCAATCCCTGCTCTAAGAAGAGTTAAGAGTAATTACCCAAATGAAATTATTTAAGTTATTGCCATTTTAAGTGTTCTTAATTTAACTTGTTAAGAGTAACATGTTTTTGTTTACTTGTTTGATTTTTAAATAGGAGGACCCAGGCTAAAATGTCAAGAGCTCTTGAATTACATCATGGATACAGTGAAAGATGCATCTAACAGTGTTATTTATGGATCTAATTGTAGCAACATACTGCTAAAAGACATTCTTTCCGTGAGGAAATACTGGTGTGAAATATCTCAACAACAGTGGCTAGGTATGTCTCTTTTTCTCCATTACTGAGGATTGGACCCAGGCTCTGTGCATGCTAGTGATGCACTGTACCACTGAGTGATATCATTAACACTCTACTATTTCCATCAGCCACCCTGCTCAACTGTTGAAGTAATTTCTTAGAAGTCATTAGGGGCTGTTGTTGTTGCTCGGAATATATGGCTGGGCCACAGCATGCTTCTGGGCAGCTTTTGAAGAATAATCCAGTGATATTTAGGATAATTAGCCAGATGTCTCACTAGAGTGGTCTAGTCACATTTAATGAACTATCACCAAAAAAACCCAGCAAAGGTACTCGGTCTCTCAATCTCCTTGGTATGATTCTGAAATCTAGTATGTTCTCTGAAAGGCTTTTAATTTTTTAAGAAACTATTACTTATAATCAGCCTTTTTGTCAAATTATTTTTCTAGTTCCCATCTCCACAACTTACTTCTCTAATGAGGATTTTATTCAGAAATGCAAGTTGCTGCTCAAAATATGTTTGGGAAGGTTGGTTATTGAAGCTGTGGCTATGAACACATTATCTAGGTCAAAATGAAATAAGATGGCCTAAGAGTCAGCCAACATTTCCATGTAAAAGTTAAAATCCACTTACTGATTTCTGTAAAATACCCTGTTAGAATTTTGACAGGGATTGGATTGAGTCTATTGAACAATTTAGGATGAATGGGCATTATTACAATGTAGAGCTTTCCAAATCATGAATATTTATCTATCTCCGTTTTTGTATGTCTGTTGATATCTCTATTGGTATCTAATTGTCAATGTATAGATTTTGTGTGTGTTTTGTTAGATTTGTACTGTAATAGTTTATAAATTGCAATGTTTTTAAAATTTCAATTTCCAAGCCGGGCGTGGTGGCGCAGGCCTTTAATCCCAGCACTCTACTGGGGAGGCTGAGGTAGGAGGAGCATTGTGAGTTCGAGGCCGGCTTGGGCTACCAACGTGAATGCAACGCTGGCCTGAGCTACAACAGTGCGACCCTGCCTCAAAAAACCAGGGCCAGGAGTTTGGCTCAGTGACTTAAGCGCCTCTCTGGCAGGTGCGAGGTTACGAGTTCAAGCCCCGGTGCCCCCCCCAATAAATTAAAATAAAATAAAATAAAATAAAATAAAATTTCAATTTCCAGCCGGGCATGGTAGCGCACACTTGTAATCTCAGCACTTGGGAGACTGAGGTAGGAGATCATGGGTTAGAGGCCACACTGGTCTACATAGTGAGTTCAAGGCCAGCCTACACTACACAGTGAGAACCTATCTCAGAAAACAAAATACCAACTATTGAGTTCTTTTTTTTCAATTATTGAATTCTGTTATATAGAAATAACTGATTTTATATATTGACCTTGTATCTTAGGGTCTTGTTAAAATCATCTATTATATGTAGGACTATTTCTGTAGATTGCGTGGGATTTTTCTTTTTTGTCAGCTATGTCATCTATATGTGTTATTTTTTTTCCTTTCTGAGACAGTTTACTTTTTACCGGGGCTAGGCTCTGAAGTATTTTTTTAATTGCAGTAAGATAAAACTTAAAAACTTAAAATTTATCATTTTAGCACTTAATACTGAAAATTTATCATTTTTAGTATTAAGTACATTCACATTATCGTGTAACTATCTCCTCTCCATAAATTTTCTCCCTATATTCATTTGCTGTGATTTGGATATAGTTTGCGTCTCCTAAGGGTTTATATATTGGAGGTTTAATCCTCAGTTTGACAGTGTAGAGGCGCTTAAGAGATAGAATCTAGCAATAGGTCATTCATTGGAGGTATGACCCTGGAGTGATTAAAGTTGTTTTCCTAGGATTCTCGATGTAGCTCTTGAGATTGTGAGCTTTTTTATTAAATCCTGGACCTGACCCTTGAACTCTTCCCTGGATTTTTGTCTGGCATTGTGCTCTGTACCACCACTGTGAGCCATCTGACCTTACTAGAGCTGACCTAGTGTTGATGTTATTCCCTCAAACTTCCATAAAAGTCTGGTGTTTTTGTTCTTATTTTTGCTTTTTTGCAACAGAATCTGGCTATAAAGATCAGGCTGTCTTTGAACTCATTGTTTAGCCTAGGTTGACCTCAAACTCAGAGTAATCCTTCTGCCTCAGCCCCCCATAGCTTGCTCTTTTTCTGTCATGTGAGGATTCAACTAGAAGTCAGGAGGGAAATTTAAAATAAGAAAAGAAATAAAATGCATATAGATTTGAAAGGAAGAAATAAAATTGTTTCTTTTTGTAGATGACAGGATTGTCTATGTATTAAGTTCCAAGGAATGTACATTTCATGATGTTATTTCGGATTCTAGTTTATTTTCTGAGCTCATATCATACTTTTCCATCTGCTTTTTGAACTTGTTTTGTTATTGAATTCATGAAAGAAATGAATTCATCTGAAGGCTTGTACTACAGCCCTTTTGTTTGTTTTTTATTGTTTTTTTTTTTGTTTTTTGTTTTGTTCTGAAACTAGATCTCACTATGTAGTTCAGACTGGCCTTGAACTCAAGAATCCAGGGTGGTCTGGAACTCACAGTGATCCTCCTGCTTCAGCCTCCTGAATGCTGTGCCACCATGCCCAGCTACTGCATCCTTTATGAAGAAGCTGGACTCTGCTCTTCTGCTCTTCTGAGACATTTATTGAGTGTTTTATATCAGCTTTTTTTTACCACTTGCTATGGAAGTTTTTGGAATTCTCTGAGAATTTCTATCATTTCCCCAACTGACATAAAACACCTAACTCTGTTTTAGTGAGACAACTAGTGGCAGTGTTGATTTTTCTTATTTGACCTCAGTTTCCTGCCCAAGTTAAAAAAAAAGAAAATGATAACTCTCCTGTTGTCTTCACTCCAAACTTATATGTATAAATTCACAAAGTTTTATCATTGTCTAGATGTTCTGTGCAGTGAACACATCTTGGAAAACAATGGAATAGAATTCTATAAATTAACATTCTATACTATGATGGCAATAACTTTAAAAATTGGTTTCCCTACTGTGTAATGTTTGAGGTATTATGAATTGCCCTTACTCTTGTATTTAGTGTCTGATTTTAAGCCATCTATTTGGCTGACTCAACTGACACATATAGCTGAAAAGATACATATAGGTGTTATTCTTACCCACTTTAGTGAGGAATCTATTGATCTCTTAATGAGAAGAAAGTTATATATTAGTAACTTTTCACTGTATTTCTTACAAGCAAAGGTACTGACTCCTTTTTTCCAGACTGATTTTCAATGATCTGTGTGCACAGTGAATAGACTTGAAATATAAAGATGGAAGTTTCTCCAGATAGAGACATTGGCTTGAGCCCATTCATTTATTTAAAAAGACTACGCATTTCACCTACTATTTTCACTTATTTCAAATACCCTTTCTTATATTGCTTTTGGGAGTGGAAAACTGATGAAAAAATGAAGATATTCTTCTTACCTTCTGTCATTTATACGAGAAATGAATTCTTTTTCTTTGATTAGAAATGTCATGTCTTCTTCCAACATCTATGCTGTCTGTTAGTTTATAAGCAGAGTTAAATCCAAGAACCTTCGTGGTTCTTGACATATTTTACAAATATTAATCAAATAGCATTACTATAAAACCAAAAACTGTGTAGCATACATTTTGTTTTATGCTTTGTTAAATCTAGATAAAAGAACACAGGCTTTATATTGGAGGTCAGACTTTTGAACTGGTGCTCTCATAATTTATTATCTCAAATACTGTCTGTAGTTGGTGATATTTTAAAGAAATGTTATACAAAATTAAATGTTGAAAGGTCCTTTTACACCATTAAATAAAAATAAGCTAAAGCAATTAAAAATAACTAAAAGTTTTATTTTTATTATTTCTGGTTTTTTCTAGAATTGTTCTCTGTGTTCTTCAGGCTGTATCTCACACCTTCACAAGACATTAATAGAGTTTTAGTGGCTAGAATAATTCATGTTGTGACCAAAGGATGCTGTTCACAAACTGATGGATTAAATTCCAAATCTTTAGATTTTTTTTCAGAGGCTATTCAATATGCAAGGTAATCTAATCTTGTTTTGTTCTCTATTGAAAGTCTATTTGATGTTGCTAAGACTATGTTTTCGATTCAGTAACTAAAAATACTACGTTTAAAAATGATTATTTCTACAGATTAAAGGGGGCAGTGTAATTATGCCTTATAAGTACAGTATACAGTATATAATTACTGAATCACATCCTTTAACATTTAAAAATTTTTTTGATTAATGTGATAATTGTGTATATTCCTGGGGAATAGTACGATTTTTTAGCACGTATATAAAGTATAACATTTGTCTCATTCTGTACAAAAACAAGCTCAAAATAAAGACCTAAATGTTAGACCTAAAACTGTGAGCTAAGAGAAGATCACATAGGAAAACACTTAGAACATTGTAAGTAGTGATTCTTTGGATAATTTTTGGATTTTTTGGGTAAGAGCTCAAGAAACATAGGCAACAAAAGTAAAAATAAAGTGGATTATATAAACTATGAATCATTGCAAAGGAATCAGTCAATGGAATGAAGAGACAACCTACCAGATGAGGAAGATTTTTGGAAACTATTCATGTGACAGTAGACTAATATCTAGAATATAAAAGAAACTTTAAAATCTCAGCAACAAAGAACCCATAAATAATATAGTATGAAATTTGGGCAACAGATATGAATTAGGCATTTCTCAAAAGAAGTATTTCAAATGGCCAGCAAATTTATGAAAAAGTGCTTGGCGTCTGTCATCAGGGAGATGAAAGGCAAAACCATCATGTGATATCATCTTCAATTAGAATTACTAACAATACATAAAATAGAGATGGAGTTGAGAGCAATAACAGAGCACTTGCCTAGCACATGCACGGCCCTCAATTTGATCCCTAACAATGCAAACAAAACAAAGCCACTGGCAAGGATTTGAAGAAAAGTGGGAATGCAAAACACGGCCTTTTAAAAAGATCATCATAGTAGAACCAGTAAATTTCCAAAGAGTTCAAGTTCTACATACCTTGAATTCAAGCCAGTATGCAGAACACTAAATTTTATATTCTGAAGTTAAGTGTGTCCTGATATTCTAATTAATAGGCAAATTAAGGATTCTCTAATTTCATTGTCTCCATTTTGAGGATAGAGGTAATTAGTATATTGAGAATAAAATATTTTTAAAGTATTACTGTCATTTGTGTGGTATTATCCAATTTAAAATGTGAAACATTTTGTAAATGATAGGTGTTACAAATCAGTTTGCTGTATTATAGGCAGTGTTCCCAAAGCAGGGGTGCTAACAATAATCTCTTACGACCAAATAAGAACCAAATTTTTATTGTTATGTAAAGCTGTTGTGATTTTTTTTTTCTGGATGGTTTTGAACCTAAGACTATTGCTCGAAACATAGATATTTTTTCCGCCCTATGACGTGTACCTCTGGTACCCCAAGTTGAATTTGTTTTTTGTTGCAGGCAAGAAAAGAAAACTGCAGGTCTAAATTATATCTTGGCAGCCCTTATTATCTTCCTCAAAACGTTGGCTGTCAACTTTAGAATGCGAGTGTGTGAATTAGGAGATGAAATTCTTCCTATATTACTGTGTATTTGGACTCAAGATATATTTAATGATTCCTTGAAAGGAGTAATTATTGAATTATTTCAGCTGCAAATGTATATCCGTCATCCAAGGGGAGCCAAAACCCATGAAAAAGGTATAAAAAATGTTATTGTTTTGAATTTGCTTCTTCATTAAAATATAGAGGCTTAAGTGTGTACTTAGTATTCTGTAGGAGTATGACTTTCCTCTGAATGACTCTGCTTGATATGGTATTAGTTATAAGAATAGTATTCATGCATTTATATAATTTGAGTAGTAATAAATCATATGCTGTTCTATTTGTTCAATACAGTGTTAGGTATCCTGAGAAATAAAAACATGAGACATTGCCTTTGACCTCTAGTAGCTAATTATGCATTAATAATTTAGTAGGAGAAGACACAGACTATAGGGTAAAATGATTTAGAGAAAATAAGATCTTGTTTATCTACATATTGCTTTTATTAGAAAATAAAATAGATGGACTGAAAGCAGCCACTCAGATTATTCAGTTATCCAGGAGGTTGTACACATACTATTTTCATAGGAATGTGAAGTACAAAGGGAACAACTGTTGCCTTGCCCTCCACAGTTACTTTACTTCAGGCCTTTTGCTGGAAAAACCAGATATGAGTCAGTTGAATCAGTTGTCCTCCCTGATAGCTTTGCATTTTCTTTTATCTGTAGTGTATTGCTGAGATAATAGAATTCTCTTCAGTAGATCAGAGTTCCACTGGGTAGAACTGAAGCTAAATGAACTCCTTACTGCTTTGGTCTAGTACTAGCTTTGGACCAAATCATCATAGCTGTCTTAGTTACTTTTCACTCGTTGCCGAGACAAAATACCTGACGCCCAAAATTAGGGAAGGAAAGGTTTATTCTTACAGTTTCTCGGGAGTTTCAGTCCATTAGTTGGCTTCAAGTCAGCATGGGGTGGCGGGGCTACAGTTCATGGTGGCTGCAAGCCACAAGGCACGCTGGTGAGAGAGAGGACGGAAGTGCGAGAAGAAGACCTGCCTTCCTTTACACTGTATCTCAGCTCCACCCTTGGGCGGGTGTAGCAGTCACGTCATTAATCCTGGCGCTAGACAACAAGCTAATCACAAGCGTCAGACTCAGCCCCATCAAAAGTACATGAGGACTTGGGGGTACATAGCATATCACCCAATACATTCCACCCCTGGACCCCCAAGGACTCATTTATATCCTTACTACAAAAGACGTTTAGTCTATCTCTAAGAGTTGCCAAAGTCCTAACAGTTTCAGCACTGTTGAAAAGTCCAAGTCCCAAATCTCCTTCAAGATCTATGGCAAGGTCTTATCTGTAATCCCCTGTACAAATGAAAACCAGGTTAAGCACTTCCAACATATAAAGGTACAAGATAAACATTATCATTCCAAAAGTTACAAACAGGGGAATACAAAGCATTGGAACCAAAGTAAGTCCAAAATCTAGCAGGGCAAACATTAAGTCCTGGAGTTCGCTGCTCAGCATCTCAAGCAACCTGGTTACAAGCTCCAACAGGCTTGAGCGATTCAACCCCTGTGGCACCTTTAGGGGTCTTAACTTCCATAGCTTTGCTTGGACGATCCACATTCCTTGACTTCACCCTTACATCTACACATTGCTCTCTGCAGGCGAGGCAGAAGCTGCCTTAGCCTTTTCTTGTATTTAAAACCAGCGCCACATGGATACCGCCAAGGTCCGGCCGCTGCAGGCTGGAGCAGTAGCCAGGCTTTCCTCTCTCTTGGCTGTAGGGATCAAGTGCCTGGATCGCTCGGCACCCTGAACCTGATTCTGAGGAACAGATTCTCTATGCTGTCTCCATTCTGGAACCTGGTGCGGCCACCGCCGCCATTCTGGAACATGATGCTCTGAGGCTTTCTCCTCCAAGCAAAGTCTTTCATTTTTGCAGTTTTGAGGCTGCAAGGTATGGGGACCAGCTGCCTCTTCCTGGGATGCCCCCAGGCCATCTTTTTTATTCTTTTCCTTCTCAGAAATGGAGATCTCAGTTCTCTCTTTACAGTCCACAGCTTTCTGGCCAAACTCATGTTTTAAATTATGCTGCTGGGCTCTTTGCTTTTGATCTCCAACATAAATCTGGCTAAAAGCCCCCAACAATAGCCATGCCACTGCTTCAACATTCTGCTGCCTTGAGATTTCCTCTGCCAGGTTAATTAATCCAGTGTCCTTAATCTTAGTCTCAGGCAAAGTCTCAGGACACAAGCAAAATGCAGACAAACTTTCTGCCAAGCCATAACACACATCATGTGGAGTCCAGCAACCAATGCAATCCTTTTTCCCAGCAGAAACCTCCCAAGCCTGGTCTTTACCAGCAGTCTTTCTTTTAACCTTCTGGTTTCCTGATCTCTGACCAGAATCTCCTCTACAGAACAGTCTAAGCTGTTCCAGCTCTATGCATTCAGGTGACATCTCTGAACATTTCCAAACTCTTTCCCCAAGCCATTTCCAAAGGCTCTTGAACCACATGGTCAGGCTAGTCACAGCAACGACCCCTCTCCTCTGGTACCAAATTCTGTCTTGGTTACTTTTTACTTGTTGCTGAGATGAAACACCTGACACACAAAATTAGGGAAGGAGAGGTTTATTTAGCTTACAGTTTTTGGAGGTTTCAGTCCACAATCAGCTGGCTCCAAGGCAGGGTGGCATGGCACAGGAACAACACTTCAAGGCAGCAGCCGGGCAAAAGCAGCCAGAGTAAAAGGAGGGCAAGAGCAAGCCTCTTCTCCTCCCTTATATAGTACACAGGACACCCCCACACACACACACCAAGGTGGGTGTAACTTCACAAACATTCTTGCCTTCCTTTGCACAGGATGAGGATGTTTACAAAATAAGACCCCTGGCTCCTCCTGAGTCTCCCAGTTAAACTTCTGACCTTCTCAAATTGTAACAATGACCAGGTAACTGTGTTCTACACCCCGGGATGTAGAGCTGCTGAGTTACTTAATTAAGCTGCTAGACCTCTCAAGTTGACACAATGTATAAACCGCAGCAGTAGCTAATGTAATAATCTTATTAAGATAATGTGCCACATTGAGTAATAAGTGCTACAGTAGAGGAACACTGTTGTAGTCATTTTTAATTGGAAGTAACTACCTGTATTTCATGGACTCTTCCAGGACACAGATTCAGATATCTGTGTAGCCCATCAAAGTACTATAAGTCAGAAAAAATAGTCTCTTTTCATAGTGTTTCATGTTTCACCTCCCTCTCACCAGGAGTGTAGATCAGGCATTTTAGGAGGTGGCATGTCTTTAGGGTTTTAGTTAACTGCATGTTTATAGTCAGTTGATACTTGTCAGGATGATGAGGCTACCAGGAAAGCTAATACAGTTTCAACCTGCACTAATACATTTTATGGTACCCTGTTTATTGGAATTGTGTCCCCCTATTCTTCCCCTATAATTTTCTGACCACAGTGGAAATATTCTGTTAACCAGACCCTATGAACTGTAAAGTCAGCATTTTAAGATGGGCATAGTTAACTAGATTGTATCTAGGTAAAACTGTCTGGAATGATGAGATAACATGTTATATATGCACTAGTTGAAGGAATGACTGGTGTTTTTCTCTTAGTCCAATAATAAAAAAGACATATAGAGGAGTTGGTTTTCTTGTAGAAGAGGAAACATTAGTTTGCTTTGAGGGAGAGAATAAATTAGAAAAAGGTGAATTTCAGATCAGAATATGGAAGATATTTCTGGCAAATCGAGGTTAACTGAATGCAAAGTGGACATTGTTATGAATTAGATATGTCAGTGATATAGTCAGAAGAAGCATTAGTACTTGTTTGAGTTACTTGTCTCTCACTACTAGGACAAAATATCCAACACTCAAAATTAAGGAAGGAAAGGTTTATTTAGCACACAGTTTTGTGGAAGCTTCTGTCCATAATCAGCTGGCTGCAAAGCAGGGTGGCATGGCAGAGGGGCAAAGTTCATGGCAGAGGAAGATACAGAAGTAACAAGAGCAAAAAAAAAAAAAAAAAAGGGGACAACAAGCCTCTTTTCCTCCTTATATTGTAGGCTACCTGCGCTGGGACAGGTGTAGCACCCACATCATCTCCCTATCCCACTCTTACACTGTCTCAGGATGTTTACAAAGTGAGGATCCTGGCCCCCTACAGAGTCACTTGAACTTCTCAAGTTGACAGCATGAATCAACTCTTACAGCATCCCAGATGGTAAACAGCCTCCCTAGGGCATGTCTTCTACACCCTAGGATGCTGCTGAGTTACTTAGTTAAGCTTCTAAACCTCTCAAACTGACATAGTGTATCAACCATTGCAATACTGAATAGGAGGTTGAAACAAAATATCTAATATTGATGTACCATCACAGTTAAATAACTCTGTGGATTGGCAGTACAAATGTAGTACATATGTAAGTTATATTTTAATTTTTCTTTGATTATAGGTGCTTACAAATCAACAAAATGGCAAAGTATCTTATACAATCTATATGATCTGCTAGTGAATGAGATATGTCATATAGGAAGTAGAGGAAAATATTCTGCAGGATTTCGTAACATTGCTTTCAAGGAAAATTTGATTGAATTGATGGCAGATATTTGTCACCAGGTATAGTTGATACCACATCTAATTTTCCTTTGCTAGGCTTTAAAAATCTGGGTTTATTAAAAATTTTAAAATTACTTTAAGCTGGGTGTGGTGGTGCTAAACTGGGTGTGGTGGCACACACCTTTAATCCCAGCACTTGGGAGGCTGAGGTAGGTGGAGGATTGTAAGTTTGAGACCAGCTTGGGCTACAACATGAGCGCAAGGCTGCCCTGAACTACATATGCGACCCTGTCTCAAAAAACTAGGGCCGGGAGTTTGGCTCAGTGGCTTAAGCCCTGTCTAGCAGGCATGAGGTTGTGAGTTCGATCCCCGGTTGCCAAAAAAAAAAAAAAAAAAACTTATAGATGTACTGTTCCTTTCAAAATATACTTCTTTGGAATTATTCTTTTAAAACTTTTTAAAAAGGTAACTTTTGCACGCATAGGGACTAATGAAAACTAATAATGATTTTTCCTTTCGTAAAAGATTGTTGAAAAGAAATGAGTCAAACCCTAATAGGTTTTTTAAACTAAACTATAATTCACTTAGAATAAAATTCACACACTGTTTTAAAGTGTGCAACTAATTTATTTTTAGTGTTTTTACTATGTTGTAAAACGATCCCCACTGTCTAATTTCAGAAAAACTTTTTATCGTTTCCAAAAGAAACCTCATACCTATTAGCAGTTTCTGTTCTCCATTTTTCATTTAGCCTCTGGCATCCAATCATTAATCTACTTCCAGTCTCTATGGATATATCTGTTTTGAATTTCATTGACATGTAATTGTATGATATGGGCTCTTTTGCATCTTGTTTCCTTTATTTGGCATAATGTTGTACCATGAATCAGTTTGTAATTCCTTTTTGTGACTGAATACTGTTTAATTTTATGGATATACTGCTTTTTTCTTACTCATTCATCAGTTGATGGCCTAATGTTTCTTAAGTAAAACTTTTTCCCCAGAGATTTGGGTAACATCATAGGTGGTAATTTCATTTTATCAAATATGTTATTAATGGTAAATTTAAAGTTTAATCCCTATCAAAATATAGATCAGTGCTTTGCTTTTAGATTTTTTGTACTTTCAGTTAATATCCCTAGGAAATAAAACATTACTTGGTAATATTTGCTTTCTAAGAATGTCATTGTCATGCAAAATACTTTTCTATGATGTTATCCTATTTGTATATTTCTAAATGCACTGCTCTTGCTTAATGAGTTTTTTCTGTTTTCATTTGAATTTTCTTTTCTTTTCTTTCTTTCTTTTTTTTTGGTACCAGGGATTGAACTCACAACCTTGCACTTATCAGGCAGGAGCTTAGGCCACTGAGCTAAATCCCCAGCCCTATTTTTTGAGACAGGGTCTCACTATGCAGTTCAGGCTGGCCTTGAACTCACTTTGTAGCCCAAGCTGGTCTTGAACTCATAACGATCCTCCTGCCTCAGCTTCCCGAGTGCTGGGATTAAAGGCATGTGCCACCATGCCCGGCTTCATTTGAATTTTCTTAACCAACTATTAGAAAATAGTAGCAGTTACTAGCATAGATTTGTTTCTATTTTACAGGTTTTTGATGAAGATACCAGATCATTGGAGATTTCTCAGTCTTATACTACAACACAAAGAGAATCTAATGATTATAGTGTAGCTTGCAAAAGAAGGAAAATTGAAGTGGGCTGGGAAGTAATAAAAGATCATCTTCAGAAGCCACAGAATGATTTCGATCTTATGCTTTGGTAAAATGTTACCTTTTTCTCATTTACTGTCATTTTAATCTCATTTTCTTTTTTCATGAGAAAACCTCCAACAGAGTCATTTCATCCCATTGACCATGTAATTCATCTCCTGGGTGCTAAGTCATTTATCTACTCCCAAGCTAATTACTAGCAAAAAGAACTATAATTGTGAGTTGTAAGGGAAATGTACATTATTTTGATACAGTTTGCTTAAACTCATGTTTATTTAACATAGTTGAGTGTACCTATTTTTGGTTCTTTAATTTTATCTATTCAGTCAAGAGTTATTTTTTGAACATCTGCTGTGTACCGTGCATTAGGGTTGCAGAAATGAATAACAAGGTTCCTGTTTTTGAGTAGCACATGTGCTAGGGATTTCACAGCAAATATTTATTCATTTGACTGAATTAATGTTAAGGAAAAACAGAGTTTTCAGTTTATTTTTTATTCATGTCTGCAGTAAATGATTACATTCCTTTTGGGGAATTGGTCCATGTACATAATACATCTTAATTCTTTTTTTCATTCCCTTTCCCTCTTTCTCCTCCCTCTCCCTCCATCTCTTGGTCCCTTTCCGATTTGCAAAAGATCTATTTCTCTACTTCTTATTATCTGTCTTTTATTTTGTTCTTTATGTTTTGAATTTCTCGTATAAGAGAATCCGTATGGTATTTAACCTTGTATGTCTACTTTATTTCACTTGACATTATGGTGTTAAGGTACATTATTTTTCTACAACTGATTGAAGTTTACCCTTCTTTATGGCAGAATGTATAAATACCACATATACTTTATCCATTCATCTGTGGGGGACACATAAACTGCTTCCAAGATTTAGCTGTTATGAATTGTGCTGCCATAAACATGAGTGTGCATATACCACTGCGAAATGATATCTTTAACTCTCCCAGAAAGATACCTAGGAGGGGAATAGCTGGTTTGAATGGAGCTTCTGTTTTTAGCTCTTTGAGGAATCTCCATACTGATTTCCTCAATAGTTACAGAGTTGACATTCCCACCAACAAGGTAGAAGTGGTCCTTTTCCCCCAGCATCCTCTCTAGCATTTGTTACTACAGTATTTTTTTTTTTTAATTTAAGAGGAAAAAAAAAGACACATATAAGAAAGACAAAAAGCAAAAGAGACAAACGACTAGAGTAAATGCACAACAGTAACATTACAGGTTTACAAAACAGGATGATAGAAACTTGAAAATGGTTGCAATATTGCATATCGTTATCTTCAAAATGGTTGTTTACAGTAACAGATATAAACATGTGAAATTGATCTAATCATATGAGTATTAACTGTTCTTTCTCAATTAACTAATACATTCAACAGTATGTTCATTTTAGTTATCTTACATACGCATATATACAGATTTATATCTTTTCCTTTTCCCTTCCTTCTTTCCCCCTTTTCCCTTCCCAATTACTTTTGCTCTTCGAGCTGTTTTTTACCCTTACATAGTATTTATTATAGATTTTGGATCATATATACTTTCTCCGTTTCTTACACTAGGGGGACAATACGGTATTTACACATGTGGGTTTGATTTATCTCACTTATGAGTATGATCTCAAAGTCTTGTCCATTTACTTATAAAAGTCTCAATGCAATCTTTCTTAATAGCTGAGTACTACTCCATTGTATAAAAATACCACATCTTTTTTATCCATTCTTTGATTGATGGGCACTTGGGTTGTTTCCAAGATCTGGCTATTACAAGTTGGGTTGCTATAAACATGGGTACACAGATATCACTGTGATATGATGTTTTCAATTCTTCTGGGAAAATGCCCAGAAGTGGGATAGCTGGGTTGAATGGGATCTCTAATCCTAGCTTCTTGAGGTATCTCCACACTGACTTCCACAGTGGTTGCACCAGTCTACACTCCCACCAACAGTGAAGAAGAGTTCCTTTTTCCCCACAGCCCCTTCAGCATTTGTTGTTGGTTAATTTTTTAATCTTGGCCATTCTTTCATGTATGGATTAGGCCATGTGTACTGTACTTCTGCGAAGTTCATTTTACTTGGCCATTTTTTGATTGGGTCTTTAATTTTGTTAGGCATCTAATTTTTTTGAATTTTTAAATATATTTTAGATATCAGTCCTCTGAGGAATAGTCAGCAAAATTTTTTCCCCTTCTGTATGTTGTGTCTTCACTCTGTTGGTTTATTCTTTTGCTGTGAAAAAGCTTTTAAAATTTGATGTCCCATTTGTTGATTCTTGATGTTGTTTTTTATGTAATTGGGGCTGTGTTCAGAAAGTATTTACCTACACCTGTCTTCAAGAGTTTTATTATTTTCTCTTTCCAAAGATTGGATTGGGTATGGTGGTACACACTTATAATCTCCAGAGTATGTCACTTTCCTATTACTGGGACAAAGTACTCAATACTCAAAACTTGAAGGAGAAAAGATTTATTTTGGCTCAATGGTTTTTTTTGATTCAGTCAGTGATTGGCTGGCTCCAAAACAGAAATGGCATGGTGGAAGAATATGGCAGAGGAAAGCTGCCCAACTCACAGTGGTCTTGAAGCAGTAAGAAAGGAAGGGTAGAGCTGTGAACAAGAACACATCCTTCTAGGTCACAACCCCAGTGACCCACCTGCAACCAGGCCCTATATCTTAGAAGCACATTGTGTATGAACTCATCAGTGGATTAATCTACTGATGATTCTAGTGTCCTGAATATCCAGTCACTTAAAAGCCCCATCTCTGAACACATGAGACACTTGGGGAACATTTTAGATCTGAATCATGACATCCAGCTACTTGAGAAGCATAGACAAAAATATTGCAAGTTTGAGGCTAGCCTGGACAATTTAATGAGACCTTGTCTTAAAAAATTGTAATTCAAGGGTAACTCAAGGGTAGAAGACTTACACAGAATGTGCAATGGCTTGGATTCAGTTCCCAGTACTGAAAAAAGAAAAAAAAAGTGCCCAAACAGGAATAAGCAGAGTAAATCAGATTATTTCTTATTTGGTTAGTTGTTTAAGGGAAATTAAATTGCTTACCCAATTAACCAGAAAGTTATCAATCTTCTTGCTGTTTTAGGAAGTAGAACCTAATAAATACTAACCATTTTATTTATTTTTTATTTTTATTTTATTTTATTTTTTTTTTTGAGACAGGGTCTTGCTGTGTGGCCCAGGCTGGCCTAAAACTCAAGGTGGTCCTCCTGCCTCAGCCTCCCGAGTACTGGGATTACAGGCATGCACCACCATACCGGGCTTAACCATGTTATTTTGAGAACTATATAAAAATCATGGTGGTAGTGCTTTAATGAAAATGTTGTAGGGTATCATGTTTATATATTTACGTATTTTCTTTAGCTTGTTAAGGGAATTGAAAATTTTTCAAATTACTCATTCTCGTTTTTTTTTTAGGCTGCAGATTATAACCCAGTTAATGTCAAAGTATCCTGCAAGTTTACCTAACTATGAGCTGTGTCCATTACTGACAATATTATACCAGCTTCTGTCTCAACAGCGACGAGGAGAACGCACACCATATGTGTTACAATGCCTTACGGAAATTGCACTATGTCAAGGCAAGAAACCAAACATAGAAAGCTCTCAAAAGTCAGATCTGTCAAAACTCTGGATTAAAATTTGGTTTGTTACGTTTCGTGGTATAAATTCTGTACAAATCCAAACTGAAAATTTTGGTTTGCTTGGAGCCATTATTCAAGGTAGCTTACTTGAGGTTGATAGAGAATTCTGGAAGTTGTTTACCGGATCAACCTGCAAACCTTCACGGTAAGCTAAATATGCATTGTATCACATTTTACAGATACACAGATACACAGATACATCATACACACGCTTCTCTGATTACTTTTGTAGTCTATTATTTTATTTAAAAATGTTAAATTCAGTTCTTTTTCAGGTGCATTTGTTGTTTGACCATGGAGACTTAATAGTTTTATAAATATGAATTCAGCTTCAAATGTGGAGAGATAACTTAGGTCAATTAAAGAAGCGAACTTTTTCTTCATCTCTAGCTTACAAGTATTTCTTCAGTATTCATAAGCCTTATTATTTTTAGTACTGTCTACTGTTAATGTAAGAGTTCTAAATGAAGAGTGTCTTCAGATAAAACCAGGTTTTTTGCAACTTCTGTTCACTAAGTCTATATGTCTGCCTTATTCCTGACACTGTCCTGAGCATTGTAGATACAGTGTTAAATAAAATAGACCCTCTGGGAATTTGCTGGGGGTTTTCTTGTTTTTAATTTGGTGGTATTGGGGACCTCACTCATGGCATCTAGCATGAGCTACCTGCCAGCACTGAGAGGTTTTGTTTTGTTTTGTTTTGTTTTGTTTTTGGTACCAGAGATTGAACTCATGACTTCAGGCTTGCCAGGCTGAGAGCTTACTTTTCACAGTTGTCTTTTGTTTCTTTGTAGTCCCGCAGTATGCTGTTTGACTTTGGCCCTGACCATCTGTGTAATTCCAGAAACATTAAAAACAGAAACAGAGCAAAATATATGTGAAGTAAATAGAAGTTTTTCTTTAAAGGAATCAATAATGAGATGGCTTTTATTCTGTCAGTCAGAGGATGACATGGAAGACAGTAAAGAGCTTCCCCCAGTTCTTCAGAGGTAATTTAATTAAGTTTTTTTTGTTTCATAAAGTGTTCTCCACTTGTATGATATCAGATGGTTTCATTTTTTAATGATAATGCAGGTTTTTTCAGAGTTAGCTGTAAGTATTAGAAGATTGTTTTTGTTTTCCAGTACTCTGTCTTTGTGGCTGGATATTTTTTAACATAAAAAGGTAGTCTCACAGCCCTGAGTCAAGGCCAGCAATCTGTTGTAGCTGGTGGTTTCAAACAGGAGCCTAAAGAGAAGTCTTTTTAGGGTCTGTTGGCCATTTGTGAACTTTAGACATGTAATGGTCAACTCATTAGAAATAGCTTGGAGCCCTGCGTGGAGCCCAACTCGGACCTGGAGAGGAAGCCACGCCCTGTGAGGTTCTGCAACCATGTGGGAGCATCAGTGAACTGCCACCCTGCACCCCTCCACTACCACAGGAACCCTAGATTGGAGGAGCCTTGGACTAGAGGAACCCAGGTGCCTAGCTCAGTCCCGTATACCGAGGGACTGGTAGCTCACGCAGGAAATGCCTGGGACGCAGCAGTGGGCTGATGTGGAGAAACACAGGGAAATGTCAAGAGGAAGGAAAAAATACAATCTCAGACCTCCAACCCACCCAGAACAAGTTCAGGAGATGCAGACATAGTAGAAATTAGAGGTCACACACCTCAAATTTCAACTTAGTTCTTGTATTGTTTGGTTAATTTTACATGCCTGTGTCTGATGGTCTGGGCAGTTATTTTTAAGATAACAAGTTGCCTTATGGTAGCCATTGTTAATTTCCTATTATCTTGTTTTGAACTCCTATATTGTTTTCATTGTTTGGTTTTGTTTGGTTTTATTGTTTTGTTTTGTTTAATTTTACTGTGTCTGATGATCTGGACAGCTATTTTGAAGATAACAAGATGTATTTTGGTAGCCATTGTTGATTTCCTATTATCTTGTTTTGAAGTTCTATATCACTTTCATTGTTTTGTTTTCTTTGGCTGTATTCTGTTTGGTTTGGTTTGGTTTTAATGCCTTAAAAAATCCCATAAAAAAAAAAAAAGAATGTGAGGGATATGTATAAAGTACATATAAATACATATGTAGTTTGTAAAACTTCAAGTGATGCATATAAATTATACCTATTTATGGGGCACTGTAGTGTTTTAATACATATATATATTTCATAATGTTCAAATCGGGATAAGCATATCTGTTTCCTTAAAACATTATCATTTCTTTGGCATAAACACTATTGTTTTTTAAAAATACCTGTGTAGTACCTTATTCTTTATTCTCATCCTGTTGTACAATAGAACATCAGAACTTCTTTTTGTATTTGACTATAAATTAATAGTTAATCTACTTTCTCAATGTGGATAATTCTTTGAGCATCTGTGTTCCTTTGTGATCTTCGGAAATAGTTCCATTATCTGACTCGTACTCAGGTGAATCTTTAATCCATAATTATACTGAGTATCTTCTTGGTGAAATTTTTTAATAAGATAGGAAAATCAAAGAAAGACAAAATAGTACTTAGGCCCTAGGGTTAGGAACAGAGCAGCTCTCTCACTTAACCTTTCCATAGATGGTAATAGAAACAGAATGACCGCCGGGAGTTTGGCTCAGCGGCTTACGCGCCTGTCAGGCAGGCGCGAGGTTATGAGCTCGATCCCTGGTGCTACAAAAAAAAAAAATTATTATAGGGCCAGGAGTTTGGCTCAGTGACTTAAGCGCCTGCCTGGCAGGCGCGAGGTTGTGAGTTCAATCCCTGGTGCCGCAAAAAAAAAAAAAAAAAAAAGAAACAGAATGACCGGTGGGTAGACCTCTGAATCCTGGTGCTTTTGTATTAATTTCATAACATTTTGTTAATTTCACAAATGACCTTTAAAAATTAGACATGATTTTTCTTCTGAGAAGTATTAAAAACACTGACATGATGTGTATATCATCTTTAAGTTCTCTGAGATATTAAAATTCAGTACAAATGAAGGCAGGTTAATTTAAGGTCCAAATTCTAGAGGTTAAGATTTATATCTAACCATGAATATTAGAGTATTTTTAAAATGGCTTATCACCTTCTAAATGAAGCTTTTCTTTTTTCATTTTTCTTTATAGTAATTTTCCTCATCTCATATTAGAGAAAATTCTTGTGAGTCTCACTATGAAAAACTGTAAAGCTGCAATGAAGTTTTTCCAGAGTGTGCCAGAATGGTATGTTATCTAATAGAGTTCTGTGATATTTTAAGATACAACTTTAATTATAGATATAATTTTGGCAGGATAGTATTTGCATCTTAATAATTATGACAAATTGGTTGAGTAAAGAAAAAAATCTCAGCTGTCTGGCAGGGAAGAGATTCTTGTAATTCAGTTATTGTAATATATGATCTATAATTTTAGATCAAGGTTACTATATTTTAATAGTGTGTAGTGTTACATAATAAGTGTCAGTAGAAAACACCAAATAATTTTGATGGGAAATTAGGAGCGTAAGTTTTGTGTGAAATGAGTTCTTAGGTGTGATCCATTTTAATATTTCAAGTAAAATTTGACTTCTAGCTTTACAACTAATAGCTCAGTGCCTGCCTGACAAGCATGAGAGTGTGAATTCGATTTCTGGTACCAAAAAAAAAAAAAAAAGATAATTGAAAATAAAAATAAATCTAAAAATGTAGTTTTAATTAATTGGCTCAGAGACTTTTGTGTAGTCACTGCAAGTGACTCACTGGCATGAATATTCCTCATCTTTCTCATGAGGGTGTAAGATGAAAAGAAGTTCAATGTTATGAAGAAAACATAGGTGAAAATAATATTGTTTCTGGAATTGTTATTTTCAATATTTACGTCTGATGTTATCGTTTTATTACTTTATGAATTTGTCCTTGAAATTGTGACTTGCATTTCTTTTGTCTACCTGTTAGTAAAATTTGCTACTGAGTTAATGTTTTCATATGTAATATATTGCTAATAATAATGGAGATAAAGTACGAGATATTTTGATTATAAAGCTCTCATTCTGTTGAAGTGAACACCACCAAAAAGATAAAGAAGAGCTTTCATTCTCAGAAGTTGAGGAACTGTTTCTTCAAACAACTTTTGACAAGATGGATTTTTTAAACATTGTGAAAGAATGTGCTGTAGAAAAGTATCAACCCAGTATTGGCTTTTCTGTCCACCAAAATCTCAAGGAATCATTGGATCATTATCTTCTGAAATTATCAGAGCAACTTCTAAATAATTCATCTGAGGTAAGATTTTAAAGAACTAGTGTCTATATTTGATTTCACTTTGATAAAACTGCTAGAAATGGATAATAGGGCAGGAAAGGCACTGAGAATGGTAGTATTCTTGGTTTTGAAAGCAAAATGATAATCCTTGGCAACAATAGAAAAGAATTAACATGAAAAAAGGAAAACTGAAGAATAATTTTGACTGTGTCCCCAGTACCAGGAGTTTCTGGTAGACGAATTCTTTGAGTATGCTAGTGGGGAATAGTACAGGTTTGAGTATAGAAGTTATACAACGAAATGAACTTCTCAGTACAAATTAGAAGGTGTTACAGTGGAAGTAAAAGATGCAATTTAAACCTAGCACAGATGTGATATTTGAAATGGGAAGAGTGAATAAAAAAATGTAATTAATTGACTAACAATTATCCAGTTATTAGAGGCCATGTAGGAATTTCTCATACAGCATGTCCTGTGTTCTCATGAAATCACAAAACTCATGTGTCCTGTTCCCTTGTAAAAACTCCCATTTCTTGGGCTGGGAATATAGCCATCAGCACAGCACCTGCCTGGCAAGTGTGAGGTCATGAGTTCAATCCCCAGTACCAAAACAAAAAACAAAAAACAAAAAAAAACCAAACCTCCCATTGCTTTCAATATGTAGTGTCTTTCTGCCCATTTTTGTGAATTCAGATTGTCCACATGTTAAAATACTTACTAAAACCTTTCTTCCATAATCTCAATCATATTTTTTTCTTTTCATTTTTATAGTTCTTAATATTCAGTTTTCTAGTGGCATTTAGTATCTCCGTTGTACCATGTGTATTTATATATGTTTTGTACACAAGTATCTCTAAATCAATGTCAGAATCTCCTTAAACTATGTATGTGTGTTTCATAATTGTTGTATCCTTCACAATATTTTGTTACATGATAAATGATAAAATAAAACCTGAAAACTAAGAATAGAATCAATAGCGACAGAAAATAATCTAAAGAAACAAGAAGATACAGTCTGCCTGTTTGCCCTATCTTACCATGAATGACTGACATTTTTCTGTATTATAATTTATCAACTTTTATTACCAAGTAACTTAGTTTTCTTTATTTTCTACAATATTGGACGGAGTTACATGAAAACCTCTCTCTCTCTCTTTTTTTTTTTTTTTTTAAGAGACAGGCTCTCACTATGTGGTTCAGGATGGCCTTAAACTCATAGTGATCCTTCTACCTCAGTGTCCCAGGTGCTGTGGGATTACAGTGGGCCAGCATCATGCCCAGTTAGAAAATCTTGTTTCTATGTGTAATCTTTGTAGATTCTTACAAAATTCTATAAAATTGCCTGAATATTTTCTGCTAGTCAGAATTTTAAAAACTGAGTAGGTCGAGGTTTTTTGCCTTCATAAGCTCAAAATCATTTTAGTATTTACGGGGATGTAATTTCTACTTATGTTTAAAGACTTACATTTATTTGCCTGTCAAGCTTTTCTTGCATACCTCCCTCAAATACTTAAGAGACTGTGCGTGTGTCACCTTGCCACTTTTCCAGGAGCTAACCTAGTTGGCTCTTAGAAGATGCTTTTTACATTTATTTATTTATGTATTTATTTATTTATTTATTTTTTGGTACCTAGAATTGAACTCAGGGCCTCATGCATGTTAGGCAGGCGTTGTGCCACTGAACTACATCCCTGGCCCTGTCATTTTTTTTCAGAATCCTACTTATAACTCTTCAGTAATGTCTTACATGTTTTAAGTGGTATTCAGAAAATTTCATCTTCAACTCAACTGAACTTTTGTTTAACATGTACTGTATATAAAATTTGTTAATAAAAGATGCTTTCAGAGTACCCAGAATTACTAATAAAATGTACATTTTTAAAATTTGCGGTTTAAGATTATCAATTTAGAAACCCTTCTCTGATGTTCGTTTCTTTTGGTGGGTGTTCTTGGCTCTTATTGTTATGTGGGTATAATAACTGAAGAAGCATATAAATTAGAATTACTGCAGGAAGAAAAGGTGGGACAATTTGTTTGTGTGTGTGTGTGTTTTTTTTTTTAGATTACAAATTCAGAAACCCTTGTCCAGTGTTCAATTCTTTTGGTGGGTGTTCTTGGCTGCTATTGTTATGTGGGTGTAATAACTGAAGAGGAAGCATACAAATCAGAATTATTCCAGAAAGCAAAGGTAGGACAATTAATTTGTGCTTTTTTTTTTAAGATTACAAATTCAGAAACAAAGCTTGTCCAATGTTTACTTCTTTTGGTGGCTGTATTTGGCTGCTGTTGTGTGGGTGTTGTAACTGAAAGGGAAACATAAATCAGAATTATTCCAGAGAGCAATGGTAGGACAGTTTGTGTTAATAAAGTCATAGATAAGTTTGATGGAAATGCATCCCTAGGAAATTTGTTTTATGAAACAAAATTTTATGCATGTTGAGCATTCCTAATTCAAATATCTGAAATCTGAAATGCTCAGAAACATGAAATTGAGTGCCAGGTGATACCTCAGGGTAAAATTCCACCACCCCCCCCCCACCTCATGTAACAGGTCCTACTCAAAATCTAGGCATGCAACACACAGATGTACAAAATTACCTTTAGTCTATATGTAGATGGTATGTAAAAATGAATTTTGTATCAAGACTTAGGTCCTATCTCTAGGATATTTCATTATGTATATGCAGATGACCCCAAATCTGAAAAAGTTTGAAATCTGAAACATTTCTGGTCCCAAGCATTTTGGATAAGAGATACTACACATGCATAGGTTAATCCTTTGCTTTTCATTTGTGAAGTCTGAGAAGAAATGATATTGTGTGTCCTTCCTTAGGATTTGAAGTTATTATAAACTAACTATAAATGTAGTAATTGCAATAATTTCATTTTAAAATTTAATCTCCGTATCATACTAAGTTTTTACCTGTACTTTTAGAAGTTTTCCCTGTGATTTATTAAAAAGAATTCTTAATTAATATGTTTATCAAATTGACTCTGAACTTGACATTTTTTCGTCTGTTGATACCAGTGTCTTGTATAATTGGCAAAAGAACAGGGTATAAGATTTGTCATTTTTTGTTCATAATTTCTAATTTTATTGTGTGACTATGTATAATTTCTAAAACCACTTTGACTCTTCAGTGAAAGTTTAAGTAGCTGTGCTAAACTGTGATTTTTAACTGGAATTTGTATTTTTTTCTTTTCTAAATAGTCTTTAATGCAGTGTGCAGGAGAAAGTGTCTCTCTGTTTAAAAATAAGACAGATGAGGAATCTAGAATTGGGTCATTGAGAATTATGATGTATCTGTGTTCAAGTTGCTTGTGTAACTGTAGCAAGGTAAGATTTTCTTCTTGTTGGTGTAGTATAGTCTTTTTGTCTGGTAGATTATAAGTTGTTGTTGGTATTTTTGTCCATTTATAAGTTTAGTAATTGTTTTAAATTGAATGATAAATGAGATGGGCATGGTGGTACACGCACAACATTTGAAAGGCTAAGGCAGGAGGATTGCCTTTTGTTCAAGGCCAGCCTGGGCTGCACAGTGAGTTCACAGCCAGCCTGAACTACATAGAGAAAACTCTTATCTCAAAAAAAAAAAAAAAAAGATGAAGTTTTTATTGTATGTAATCTTTGTTTTGATTTGAAGCTGGCCAGTGGGGTAACAGAACCAGGCTAGAGAGTTAATAATTGGGAACATTGAGAGCCGGGTGTGGTGGCGCACGCCTTTAATCCCAGCCCTCGGGAGGCTGAGGTAGGAGGAGCGTTGTGAGTTCGAGGCCGGCTTGGGCTACAACACGAGCACAAGGCTGGCCTGAGCCACATAGTGCGGCCCTGCCTCAAAAAACCAGGGCTGGGAGTTTGACTCAATGGCTTAAGCGCCTGCCCTGGCAGGTGCGAAGTTGTGAGTTCAATCCCTGGTGCCACAAAATAATAATAATAATAATAATAATAACAATTGGGAACATTTTTAAAAGCTAATATTAAGCATATGAGCATGGAACAATGTTATCAGCATATATTTTTGGTTTTGTAATTAATTTCCTGCATTTTTGTATATATGTAGAAGGAGAGAAATAAAAGAATAAACTGTAACCTACACTTATTACTTACTTATATTTAAAATAAATAATTGGTACTTTTAATGTTGTCTAAGCCCTATGTAAGAGTTTTACTATACTAGTTATTACTCTAAGAAAAGAGGTTAGTGTTTTCAAAATAACATGTACTGGCCTTTATCTACATTTCATTCTAGATAGAGAAAATACTATAGTCAAGAATAATTGTTGTTTGGTTCCTTGTTTCCTTACAGCAGAATCCAAACAAGATTACATCTGGCTTTTTCCTACGATTGTTAACATCAAAGCTGATGAATGACATTGCAGATATATGTAAAAGTTTAGTAAGTGTGCTTCCTGTTTTACTACTATATTTCATTGTTTGTAATATCAAAGTTTTAAAATACCTCTCTTAATAATTCATTTCACAATGTATAGTGTCTTAAGATTTCTATAAATGTGGAAGGCAAATGAAGTTACTTAGCTTGGGGGGAATATATTTGACTGTTTCATAATATCAGTACGTAGCATACTGCCAGGCTCTTAGTTTGTCAGTCAAAAAGAACACTGAAAGATTGGATAATCATCCAGGGTCATACCTATTACTATGCCGCACTATACTAAAATTGAAAGTGATTCTTTAAAAAATAATCAAAAACCTTGTCAAACAGGTAGGTATGGTATTTTTTTTTCATGCATAATGGACTTATGCCACACATGCTGTATTGTGTGAAATAGTGCCTGTCATATATAGTAGATATTAAAATATCTGTTGAATGAAAAAAAACCCACTAAATTTTATGACAAATATTGATCATTTTTCACTGTATATATTTTATAAGCTATGTACTACTGTATTTTATCTAGCAGTCTGTGGCATTCTATGTGATAATAGTATATACTATTATATAGTAGTATACACTAGTATATATAGTAGTTTATAGTAGTATATGTAATATAGAATAGTATATAGTATTGTGTAATAGCATTTACTAGTATATAATGGTATATATAATAGTATATATAGTGGTTTATAATAGTATATATATTAGTATGTACTAGTATATAGTAGCGTATTATACACTAGTGTGTATATATGTATATATATGTAATATATAATGTTATATATACATAATCCGCCAAAAAAATGTATATATCAGGGAAAGAAAATCGTATCAATACTTTAATACTAAATTTATTGAGACATCATGAGATGAAAAGTTCAAGTTACTAGTACTATACTAGTATATAATAGTGTATTAAATACTAGTATATATATGTGATATATAATGTTAAATATACATAATCTGCCAAAAAAGTGTATGTATCAGGAAAAGAAAAGCTTATATAAATACTTTAATACTAAATTTATCGAGACGAGATTAATTCAAGTTACCTTTGGCCTCTAAATTCTAAGAGATGATGGTCATTACCTTGCAGATATTTATTAGTACAGTGAACTGTTGGAGTATGTATACATTTTTTTGTGGTGTCTCTCTTTATATGCAGATCTATATTTATATACAGAATCTCTCTGTATATAAAGAGATGGATCTTTTTTGGCAGTCTATATATATGTATATAGATCTATATCTCTCTCTCTAGATACGAATTTTTTTGCCCATCTTCTCTTTTTTTTTTTTTTGCTCATCTTAGTTGACATTTCTAGTGGTTCTTACTTTTTTGATATAAAGCATTCTGCTGTAAAGATTTTGTATTTTGTTTTGTCTACTTGTGTTTGTTCGTATGAAGGATGTAGAATAAAGTCTAGTAAGAGATTTGCTTGTTCAAAGGAATATACATTTTACATTTAATTCAGTTCAGTTTCATTTAAGACACAGTCTTGCTTTTTGCTGAGGCTTGTTTTGAGCTGATCTTAAGAGTTTCTCCTGCCTCAGCATCCCAAGTAGCTGGGATCATAGGCATGTGCCACCACATTTGGCTTGAATTTTACTTTTTGATGGCTATTGTCATTGTCTTCCAAAGTTGTCATAATGTCTTATACTTTTCCTCATACCCTTCTCTCAGTCAGTTTTAGGTATTATAAAATTCTTAACATTCATTTTTATTGTGCATTTACAGATTATAGTTTTATATATTTATGGAGTACAAAATAGTGTTATGATTTTTCAGTACAATAGGGAATGATTATGACTTAATAAAAAATTTTTTTAAAGTTGTGTATTGTTATCTAGACATACTACAGCTTTTATCCATTGGCCTATAAATTAGTAAAATTTTAAAGAATTTGAAAGAAGCTTACTTGAAAAGATCTTTGTTTTTCATCTTTGAAGGCATCCTTTATCAAAAAGCCGTTTGACTATGAGAAAGTAAAATCAGTGGAAGATGACACTAATGAAAATCTAAAAGGTGTAAATGATTCATCATCTACAAATATATTTCATGATTACCCTTCTAGTAGTGCAAATGATGCACATGATCCTGGAGAGAACCAAAGTACCATTGGTAAATACTTACCTACCGCTTGAGTTTTCTTTTACCTCTTCATAATAGTTTAGCGTTATAGGAAGCCAAATTGGCATAAATTTTATGCTAAATTTTTTGTTTCCCCTTAGTATATTCTATGAGGACTGTTCTATATGCTCATTTCTCTGACTTCAATTAAATGTATTAGTTTCCTATTTTATTATCCTTGAGAAGAATTTAAAATAAAGAAATAAAACTACATTATCAGTTATTTGGACAATAGAAAGCAGGAAAGATATTCTTAAGTTTATATTCAATGTATGTCTCTTCTACCCCTCTCTTAGTGTTAATGAGTGCTTTTATTTTTAGGTGCTATGAATCCTTTAGCAGAAGAGTATCTGTCAAAGCAAGATCTGCTTCTTTTAGACATGCTCAAGTTCTTGTGTATGTGTGTAACTACATCTCAGACTAAGTCTGTGTCATTTAGAGCTGCTGATATTCGAAGAAGATTATTAATGCTAATTGATTTGCTAGATCTTAATAAATCCCTCCACTTACACATGGTGAGTCAAGTGAAATGAGGAAACTCTTTGATTATATCTAGTGTTGCTTACTAAATGTTATGGTCTGACATGTAAGAATCACATAGTATCTTTGAAGATTTGAAATTACTTTCTTGAGAAATGAATCTGAGGATAGCTATGAAATACACATTTTTTTTTCCTTTTCTTGTTTTTTCTTTTGAAGTTATTTCCTCAGTCCCAGGTGGGCTGCTGAGGCAGGCTTCGAACTCGTGGGCTCAGTCTTTCAAGTAACTGGGATTAGAGCACATGCCACCAAGCAGGCTTAACCTTTACTTTTTCTCTGAATGTTCTACGTAAAGTTTTAAGTAGATAATAAAACATTAAAACTTGGATGAATTTTGGATAGATTCAGTCCTATTAAATATCATGTAGATTTTTACTTTAAAAATAATATATAACATTGTGATTGAAGTCTGAATCTTGCCTTTGACTCATCTATGTTCATTAGGGAAATTGACCTGTAATTCTCTTTCTTAGTTGGGTCCTTCTCCAATTTTGGTATCAGGGTAATGTTTGCTTCCAGGAATCAATTTGGGAGTATTGCTTCCCCTTCAGTTTCATTAAACAGTTTGAGAAGTAGTGGGGTTAGGTCTTCTCTAAATTTCTTGTAGAATTCAGTAGTGAATCCATCAGGGCCTGGGCTTTTCTTTGTTGATAGGTTTTTTTTTTTTTTTTTTTTTTTTTTTTTGTGGCACTGGGGATCGAACTCACAACTTCACACCTGCCAGACAGGCACTAAAGCCATTGAGCCAAACTCCAGGCCCTAGTTTTTTGAGGCAGGGTCACACTATGTAGCTCAGGCCGGCCTTGTGCTCGCATTGTAGCCCAAGCCAGCCTGGAACTCACAATGCTCCTCCTACCTCAGCCTCCCTGAGTGCTGGGATTAAAGGCGTGTGCCACCACGCCCGGCTAGTTGATAGGTTTTTAATTACATCTTAGATTTCTTTGATTGATACTGGTTTATTTAGGATTTTTGTATCTCCTTGATTCAGCTTAGTAATTCATATGTATCTAGGAATCTGTCCATTTCTTCTGTATTTTCCATCTTATTAGAATACAAGTTTCTTTCTGCTACTTATCGCTCTGCCATCTTGGTCTCGTCTCTTTGCCTTTGACTCAGTACTACTGATAAGTATCTTTAATTCCAGTTCATCACCACAGGGTTTATTTTTATCCATTCAAATCTGTGGGTCCCTTTTCTTGCAGCAAAGCAAATTTAAGCAAACCATCCAACCCTGGCTTCCCACATAGATTTACTTATTTATTTAGTAATCTTATATCAAACTAATCTTCTGACTGTGTGGGCCAACTCCTTACCCCTAGTCCTGGTGAACAGTTGGATAGAGCCCCTGGCCAAGTGAGTGGATCTGGGTGGGTCCCAGGTTATGTCCTCAGTTGCAATACATTGGAAAACAGTCCTGGTGACTCCATAATTATGGCAAATGTACAGAGTGAACCCTTCATGGAACTCTTGGTTATGTTCCTGGCCTTGGTGACTGGGTGCATCATCTTGTAACTCCAGCACAGGGAGTTAATTGTGCTCTGTTGGAGTTCATGGTCTCAGACCTGGCACAGACTGTATTTAGATTCATCCTTGATGAGAGGTGATGAGCCTTTCTGGAAACTTGGTTGCTTAAAGTTGCTTCAAGATAGTCAATAAAATCATACATGACTCATTAAATATTAAAGGAAATCATTTAATTATGTTAATATCTGAGGAGAAATATTTTTGTAGGTGGGAAAATGCCTTATGATTTGTCAGGGTAGCTGGAAAGCTGTCAGCTCTTGAAAACTGGTTGTCTAGTTATCACCACCATTATAACTGGTATCTAAAGGCTTTTGTATCCATAGTATCACAGAAAACTTTATAAGGTGGCTAGAAGATAGGTCAGGGTATTTGACTTTGGCCCTGCACATGATTATCTTCACTTTGCAAATTTTACTAATAGAATAATTTTTAACCATGAATCTCTTATATCCAAGTATTATCTTGGGAGAGTAGGAGCATAATGTATTTACTGAATTCCCACAATAATGCGTAGACCTTTATGCTTATCTTTGCAGTTTTCTGGTCAGATAAATGATATTTCACCATTTTACAGGCAAGAGTACACAGATTCCAGATGATATAATTGCAGATTTTTAAAGCAAGGCTGTTTTGGTGTGTGGGGGGGTGTTAATTGTACAAATTAATAGGATTTACTGTGATATTTCCATATAGGTATACTTCATGAATTTGAATCTAGCTGTGTTTGACTTCAGAGGCCTTTTTTATATGTCCTTTTTAAAAAAAATAATAACTGCGTGTCTGTGTGTAAGTAGGGATTTATATTTATGTATGTGTCTATGTTCTTTTAAAGTAACTAATCTATGAAGAAATCTGATTACCACCCCCCCCAATCATTTCAGTACTTAATGCTTTTAAAGGAGCTACCTGGAGAACAGTATCCTTTGCCAGTAGAAGATGTTGTTGAACTTCTGAAACCACTATCGTAAGACATTAAAACAATATGCTACCTTCACTTTAAAATTATAGACTAACTGATGTATACTACTAAACTTATAAACTTTTTCCACTGCAGCAGTGTGTGTTCTTTGTATCGCCGTGACCAAGATGTTTGTAGAACAATTTTAAATCATGTCCTTCATGTAGTGACAAACCTAGGTCAAGGTAATATAGATTCAGAACATACAAGGGAGGCTCAAGGACAGTTCCTTACAGTGATTGGAGCATTTTGGTAGGTACAATCTATTTTGTAAAATTTGTAATTTTTTTTCGTAACTCTGGATAGAAATACAAACTTTGCATTTCTACCTTAGTGATTTCTTCTGATTCTCCTGTGTAACTATATGCATCTTTTAACAGTAGCACAATGTATTTGTGTAGATTATGTTTCCTTTCTTAATTGCTTAAAAATTTCATTCTTGTGGCCGGGCGTGGTGGCACATGCCTTTAATCCCAGCACTCTGGAGGCTGAGGTAGGAGGAGCATTGTGAGTTCGAGGCCAGCTTGGGTTACAACGCGAGCCCAGGGCTGGCCTGAGCTACACAGTGTGACCCTGCCTCAGAAAACCAGGGCTGGGAGTTTGGCTCAGCAGCTTATGTGCCTATCAGGCAGGCACGAGGTTGTGAGTTCAATCCCCAGTGCCGCAAAAAAAAAAAAAAAAAAAGAAAAGGAAAATTGCATTCTTTTTAAAAGGCTTGGCCTTCTAAATTGTTTAGGGGGATTTGAGTCACTTAATAGTTTAACATGTATGGTGAATAAAGAAAGTTATAATAAGATGAAATCAATTGAATTGCTCCTATGCCCGAAGTGAATCAAGTGATCTTGTCATGGTCTCTTTGTTTCGTGTATATTATCACAGTCTGGGATAACATGATGAAATTTATAGAAGAGCAGACACATAATTTAGAGCCCACATACTGTTTGATTGATAAGGACTTCTAAATCAGTATAAAACGGTTTTGAAACCTGTCATGCAGCAAAATTTTTAAAATTTTTTTACTGTAATGTAGCTGGCTGAAATACGATAGCACCAAATAGAGGCATAATTGTATAAAACAAACTGTATTAAAAATTCCATTTCAAACTAATGTCTTTTAGCTTAAATTTTTGGAAAGTTAAGTATAATGACATGTTCTACATAATGAGAATTTATTTAGCACAGAAAGAAATGTTGGAAACAATCAGAATAATATGATTAATAGTGATCTTTCTGACTATGTTCTTATTGGAATGATTATTTGACTTGGAAAAACTTATTGATTTCAGGCATCTAACAAAAGAGAAGAAATGTACATTCTCTGTAAGAATGGCAATAGTAAAATGCCTTAAAACTCTGCTTGAGGTGAGCTATTTCATATTATTAGTAGGATGTCCATTGAAATTTTAAAGCAGCCTTTATATATCTTAATAAGTTATTTTTCTCTTAATGTTTCATATTTAACTTCAGTTGTTCTTTTCCCATAGGCTGATCCTTATTCAAAATGGGCTATTCTTAATGTAAAGGGAGAAGGCTTTCCTATAAATGAAATATTTCCACAGTTTCTTACTGATGATAATCACCAAGTATGCATGTTAACTGCAGAATCAATTAATAGGTAATGGGGTAGGTTTTCATGAAGTGTTTGAAATGCTGCAGATAGCAGTGCAATGTCTAACACAGTTACAGCTCACTAGTTGTGATAGTAGCATATTATGCCTAGCATTTATATTTCTTCTTAATTCTAACAGTTTTATGATGCTATTCTTTTCTCCAGTTAATTGGTGAAAACTCTGGCTTGAAGAGATAAAGTAACTTGCTTAGTGCCAGAGAACTAATAAGGCATTAATTTGAGAGAGGTGCATTATGGTAGTATAGAATGTATGAATATTACCGTAATTTTATGTGAGTTTACAAAATGATAGTTAACATACTTTACATGGTGCTAATTACATTTTCTTAGATAAATATATACAGTTAGGCACTGGAATGATTCTATTGCAGTGATTTGTTTTATGTTTGAGTACTTCTACAAATGAATAATACTTTCTTAAGGATTATGTGCTTATCAGGTTATCAAGTTGATTTTAAAATCTCTAAATGGAAATCAGGTGTGGTGGGACATACTTATAATCTCAGCACCAAGAAAGACTGACAGAAGAGGATCATAAGATCAAGTTTGCCTGGCAACTTAGACTGTGTCTCAAAAAAAACCAAAAATGGGCTGTGATGCAGCTCAATGGTAGAGCACCCCTGGGTTTGATACCCAATACTGCAAAATAATAATAACCTCTAATTGCAGTCTGCTTCTAAATTCACCCACCTTTACTTCCAGTGAATATACCACCTCCCTACTTTATTTTTCTTTGTAACAGTTCTCATCACTTGTGTTTAACACATTTTTCTCTCCTCATCCCACCAGGCTCTAAGCTCCTAGAAGGCACTGGTTTGTGTCTTCTGTTCATTGCTATATCTTTAGCCCCTAAATTGATATTTTGGCCTTTGGTGGGTGTGATAAGTGAGCATGGTAGGTAAAATAAATCAGTGTGTTTGAAAAACAAATTATGCTTTTAAAACATCAAAGCTGAAAATCATTTGAATAACTTTAATATTCAGAAGTAAGTGAGTAATAATAGATCACCACAGAGAACTTGTTTTAACAGTCAAATAAAGTGGTAGAACTAATATGTTCAGAATTTAAATATACTGACAGCCTGTTTCCATAAACCAGATTTTGTGTCTTAATTCCTCAGGTTTGGAATTTTTAAAAATAGTGCATTGTCAGAGTTGCTAGTGAGTGTGTATAGTAGTTGAAATCATTATTGAATTTCCAGATAAAAGAAGATTTGTGCTAAAGTTAAAGATCTGGAGTTATGTAGAACCATTAATTGAATGTAAGAAAGCAGTGTGGTGGGATGGGGAAAAATAATTTAAGATTCAAAAACTTAAGAATGATTTAAAAGTAGAATTTGTTAATTTTTTACTTCTCTTGTTAGGTATTTTAATGTTGGACTACTTTAAGAGAAGATAGTGAAACTGAAGGAATTAGAGGAATACTAGAATTTATAAAAGCTTCAATTAGCCAAAATGTGTAAATGAAAAATTGAATAGTTATTTTAAATATGTAGGTATTATGAAAAATGACACTGATCAGTTTTTCTCCATCACATAAATTTAAATGGAGCGTCAAGGCATCAAGCCACCCATTTTCGGAGTACCTAAATAGAAGTCTTTGGAAAAGAGGAAACATTATCTTTTCCGTCAATTTGAATGCAGTGTTATTCAAATTTGGGGAATAGTTAAAAGATCTTTTGAACTTGGAAGGCTGAGGTAGGAGGAATACAGGTTGGAGGGCAGCCCAGGCAACTTAGTGAGACTGTCTCAAAAATTTGTTTTTAAACTAGAAAAAACAGGCTGGGGTTGTAGCTAGGTATTAGAATGCTTGCCTAGCATGCTTGAGGCCCTGGGTTCCCCATCACTAGTACTATAAGAAATAATTAAGTTGAGACACTTTTACTAATTGGACAAAATGCATTATCTGTACATATTTGACTTCATTACTAGGTGAATGCTCTGAAACTGTTAAAATGTACTTAGATTTCATCAGTTTTTGAAGATCTAGTGTGTATGTCTCAGAGTGGTTTAATTTTGTCTGCAGTGTGTTTTGAAAAGTAGGGTTTGAATAAAAAACTGCCACTTTGTCTTTTTTCTTCTTTTTTTTTTTTTAAGACTATTCCAGAATGTGAAACAAGATTCTTCCATGTTTCTGAAGGCACTTCCTTTGAAGCTTCAACAGGCAGCTTTTGAAAATGCATATTTGAAAGCTCGGGAAGGAATGAAAGAAGTGGTAATTTTAGTAGCACATATTTGCTATTATCACATGCTTTCTACAAATATCATATATGTTACTTTGGCAAGTTTGGCATAAGACAGTTTGTACAGTACTCAGTATTTTACGACATCAAGCTACCGTAAAACAGTAATATGAATTGAATGAAATTTCTTGTTTACAGGTCAATTAATAGCAATTTCTTATGGTTAATCTTATCTATAATATCTTGGGAAAAACAAAATTTAGCGATTTTAATGTGGGTTTAAATGATATCCTTTTAAAAATTAGAAATGTTTTTGTGCAAGAGCTGCATAAGAGCTAATTAAGAAAACAGTTGACAATAGGTGAAAATGAATTGAGAACAAGATTCTAAAATTAAATCAGAATTACCTTTTTTTTTGCAGCACTGGAGATTGAACTCACAACCTCACGCCTACCAGGCAGGCACTTAAGCTACTGAGCCAAACTCGCGGCCCTGGTTTTTTGAGGCAGGGTCGCACTGTGTAGCTCACGCCGGCCTTGCACTCATGTTGTAGCCCAAGCTGTCCTTGAACTCACAATGCTCCACCTACCTCAGCCTCCTGAGTGCAGGGATTAAAGTCATGTGCCACCACACCTGGCCAGAATTATATTTTTTAAAAAAAACTTAGTGTTTCACATTTCTCTATGGCCTATTTCTTCTTAAAGTGGTAAAAATTGTGTTAGTATTTAGATACGTTTATTTTTGCTCTGATTTGTTCCTAAAAGTGAGTTGCAATGGTTAATTGAGTGACTATCAAATCTGTGATATGGACAGTTTGACAAGAGAATATGAATTTAGAAAAGGATCAGAAAGATAAGTGCACATAATGTCAGATTTCATCAAAAATAACCTACTATACATTTTAAATTAGCCCATGCCAGGGATGTAGCTCAGCAGCATAAACGCCTGCCTGGCAAGTGCAAGGTCGCGAATTAGAATCCTGGTACCAAAAAACAATAAAAATAAATAATGTAAAATTAGCCCAAAGCTGGGCATAGTGGTGCACACCTTTTAATCCCAGCACTCAGGAGGCTGAAGCAGGAGGATCATTGTGAATTCTAGACCAGCCTGGGTTACAAAGTGAGTTTAAGGCCAGCCCAAACTGCATAGTGAGACCCTATCTCAAAACACAGGGCTGGGGATTTAGCTCAGTCGCTTAAGCATCTGCCTGGCAGGCGCAAGGTTTTAAGTTTGATCCCCAGTACCAGGAGTAAATAAATAAATAAGCCCATCATCTAAGAAAAGGAAAGAAAAACACTAACTTAACAGCAGTTCATTTAGAAAGAGACCTAACCTTTTACAGCTTGAGATCACTATATGAATCAATATTGTGGCACAGTTATCAAAAATAATTTCTATCATATACTTCATTTATAGAAGCATATTATCATGAACAAAGTTGATGAAATAACTTGGCTATTCTATGTTTTTTTTTTTTTTTCAATTAGCAATAACTGCAGCTCGGATAAACCTCTTTGGCTATGATACTGCCACTGTGCAATGCTTTTCTATAGTTTTTAAAGGGCACTTCCTTTTTATAACCCATTTATAGGGCTGGTAGAATGTTTTGTTTGGCTCTGAGTAAAAATAGATTTTTATTTTTTGGTGCCGGGGTCCATTAGAGAACTTTCTGCATGCCAGGCAAACGCTCTAATACTGACTTAAAAAAAGAAAAATGAGGTCCTTCCCTTTTCTTATACAAAGGACATAACCAGGTTTGATGAGTCACATATTCTCAAATTTGTGGAGAGAAACTTGCATCAAATGTAACTAGTCAAAAAATGTAGATTTCTGTTGAGATCTTGTAGTAGTTGATCAGTAAACTAGAAGCATATGTTATTTTATCCAGTTGGATGACTTCATTTTTCCTTTCGATAACATAGATGACAGTGCTTTTAAAAGAATATACAGCTATATATTACGGTATGTTAATGATAAAAGTCATCTTAGAGGAGCCTGGGATTAGCTCAGCGGCATAAGCGCATGCCTAGCAAGTGCGAGATGGTGAGTTCAGTTCCCGGTACCAAAAAAAAAAAAAAAAAAATCGTCTTAGAAGTTATTTTAAACTTCATTGTTGAAGAGAGCTTTTAGTGTCTCTCACCCTCTTTTGCCATTTATTTATTTATTTTTATGAAACCATTATGTCTCACTGAAAAATTTTTCCTTTGCAATTCTTCCCATAAGATCTCACAAAGTGAAGTCTTTCTCACTGTAGAAAACATATTTTCTCAAATCTACTCTTAGCTCCATCACTGTAGATTTTCATACTCTTCACAGGCTTTTTAGATGTTGGCATGGAGTGCTTTAATTTTAGCATGATTGATTCATTTGTAATATTTAAATATTTACATTATTCTTTTTATATTTGTTTTGAAGTTGCATGATGCTGGGAATCCTGAACTTTTGGATGAGACATATAATAGAAAATCTGTTTTCTTGATGACCTTAGCTATTATTTTATACTGTAGCCCTGTCTGTGAAAAACAAGCATTATTTGCCCTATGCAAGTCTGTGAAAGAGAGTGGATTAGATCCTCACCTTGTGAAAAAGGTATGTATGGATGTGTACTTTCTATTATATGCTTCCTTGAATAACTTTTTTTTTTTCCTGGTTTGAATATTGAACCCAGGGTCTCATACCTGATAGGCAAGCGCTCTATCACTATGCTGCATCCCCAACCCCTTGAATAATTTTTAAACAATGAGAAAGGGTAAAGCTAAATTTTTAAAGTGGCACTTATTTAAGACTTGGAAATAATTTTATTTTTAGATTGAGAATATCGAAAAGTGGTTGAATAACTATTTAAGTGGTATATTGCATGTGTTGTTGTTTTTTACATCCAGCTTGAGCATTTTATGAGGCATTCATTTATTGAACTAACGAGGGCTAATAACACACAGACAGGGTGCCCTGGAATAGCATTTATTGAGGAGAACACATGGAGGCAAGAGCATTTAAATTTGTTTGCATTGTTTGCAGCACATTGGGATCTAGTAAGGTTGGTCAAATTTTAGGATTCTGGGACATATGGTCACATCATTAGGAAAGGAGGACTGAGTTCAAGCTTTGCAGTTACATTAGCCCTTCCTGCTCTACCACTTTATGGTTTGGTATGTCTCAGACCTTTCTATTGGACTATTGTAGATTTTTATATGAGAAATGTGGGCCGATACATAATTTAACATTCTCCCATATGGTTTCTGTGGAGTTTTATAGGAGGCTAACCTGTAGATAATCAGCCTTATCCCAGTTAACCTTTTACCTTTAAATATTAAGAGCTTTTTAAAAATATAGCATTATCCTACTTAATTAATATAAGTTGCATATAATATTTAGATATTGTTAAATTCGGATTTAAGACAGAGAAGAACAATTTTGCCTTAGATTTTCATTTGAGATAGAGATATAGTCAGATGTTGAAAATTATGTTTTTATTCATGTAACATTTATTATGGGTTTGCTATATGCCAAGTACCATGCTAATTATATTAAATATACTTTATCATTTTCTTTTATTTTCCTATCATTCATGAAGAAGTCAAGGTATAGAAAAATTAAATGAATGCTTCAAAGTACTATTGTGTTGAATAGTAACAAAAACTTGGATAATTTTTTTTTTCATTTTCTTAAAGCATTAACTTCTTTTTGGTTTGTGCAGGTTTTAGAGAAAGTTTCTGAAACTTTTGGCTACAGACATTTGGAAGACTTCATGGCTTCTCATTTAGATTACCTGGTTTCAGAATGGCTAAATCTTCAAGATACTGCATACAACTTATCTTCTTTTCCTTTTGTTTTACTAAACTACTCAAATGTTGAGGATTTCTATAGGTAGGTTTATACATGGCACATGAAAAATATGTTTAAAGTTAGGTAATAGTGTTTTGCAATCCCCCTTCCTCCAACAACACTGTCCCCCACTCTTCCCAGACTTACATTGGAAGCACTAAGTGTAAGAAGTAAAACAGCTTATTCGAGTGAGGATGTATTGAAGGTTATCACTGGTCTTAGGATCTGGTCATTGGTGTGCCAGTAATCATCTGTGTAACTTCAAGCAAGCTATAAGCTATGTAAATATTGCCTGAGCATTGGGTTTTAATTTGTGAAGTAATGGAGTTACATAGGAGATTGTAAGGTCCCATTCAGCTTTAACATTTCATATTAAATATTCCCTTCCTGTTGGAAAAAAATGATAAATTATGAAGTAATTATTTCTGCTTTCATTTTCTTTTCTACCGCTTGACAGTAAACTGTTTAATCATTATTTGTGTTAGATTTAGAAGTTTGATGTAAAATAATTCATTTTGCTAACTCCCACTCTGGTAAAAAAATTGAGAAGAAACTTGAAACAACTAAAGAGTCACGTTTAGGCAACAGAATTATGGCAGACATCTGCTGTACATTGAGTATGCTCTGTGCTAGGAACTTTGCTAGGCCTTTTGTGTGTAATTTATCATGGGTGAGTTTCAGGTGTTTGTAATAGAGCTTTCAACATTTTTATAGATATAAGGAGTTGTAGATAGTTATCTTTAAGAAGGATTCTCAGACAAACCAGAGGTGGAGATAAGTTTGTAACCCAGCACTTCGGGGGCTGAGACAGAAGGATCTTAAATGAGGTCAGCCTGGACTACATAGTAAGTTCAGGGTCAGGCTGGGCTACATTGCAACATCTTGTCTCAAAAAAAAAATCGGAATTGAATTTAATGGTCCTTATTCTTTCATTTTGGCAGCCATAGTATTTTACATTTGTTCTTTGAATTCATGAATAACATTTATATTTCATTTTAGATTAATTTTGTATTACATTGATTAGGCATAAGAAATAAATAGAAATTAAAGTCTCTCCTCTTTTTAATTGAACAGTTAATGAGGTATAGTCCAAGCTTTGTTTTTTTTTAATTGTGATTATTTTGAATTTACTTAACTTTATTTCTCCATTTATAAAATTAAAGAAAAAATGCTTAGTGATTAAAGTGATACTCTAATTTTTTTGTTTGTTGTTTTTTTAGTGATGCTCTAGTTTTGTCTAGATTAAAACACTATTATAAAATTTTACTTTGAAGATACATATAACCTATATTTAAATTTTTTATATTTTTAGATGTTATTATAAGGTTTTGATTCCACATCTGGTGATTAGAAGTTATTTTGATGAGGTGAAGTCCATTGCTAATCAGATTCAAGAGGATTGGAAAAGACTTCTAATAGGCTGCTTTCCAAAGATTCTTGTAAATATTCTTCCTTATTTTGCATATGAGGGTACTGGAGACAGTTGGATGGCACAGCAAAGAGAGACTGCTACCAAGGTCTATGATATGCTTAAAGGTGAAAACCTATTGGGAAAGCAGGTATGGCTTCAGCTTTTACCTGTCTTTTATCCCCTTATTGACCTGAGATATAATCTTTGAATTTTAAAACTGTTTATCCATCATATATACAACTAAATTTAACTTGTGATCACTATTTAGCCAATTTGTTGTTTTGTGGTATTCTTTCCCTTTGATTGGCATTTAAATGTAGAAATGTTATTAATAACAAATAATAATGAAAACAAACCAAACTTAATAAGGAATAGTTTGATTGATTCTGCCTTTTAAATATCTACCAGTACTGCATGTATACAAGCTGATTGGTAAATTCAAATAAAAATAAACAGCATATGGAAACTTTTCTTTGTACTTCCGCTTTAGTTGCACTGCATTCGTCACTTTTCAGGGAAAGTATCTTCCTAAATTCCACACACACCCCCCCTCCCACCCATGTGAATTAAACCCAGGGAGCATTGAGATACATTCCCAACACACCAGCATCATCCCTTTTTTAAATTTTATTTTGAGACATGATATAACTAATTTGCCCAGACTGACCTCAAACTTGGGATCCTTCTGCTTCCTCCCAAGAAGCTGGGATTAAAGACCTACACCATTCCACTGACCATTTCCCGCCCCCCCCAGACATTTTTAACTTTCTGATGTGTAATTTTCTTTTGAATTAAACGTTCATTGTTTATTTCCAGTCTTCTCCACTAAAATACAAGCACTATACAGGTAAAAATTTTTTTCTAATGTATCCCAACCACTTAGTACATAGTTTATTATTTGTTAAAAAGGAGAAGTCAAGTAAAGATGGATTTGACACACTTTGTTTTGTAATAACATATACTTGAAAGTTATTCAACACAACTTATATTACATGTTAATTTTTCAAAGTAAAAAAATTTGGTTACTCCTTGTTTATTTGAGATATAAATGACAGCTAAAAAAACTTGGTTAATAATAGAATTACAGTTGGATGAACTTAGAGACTTTTTGCTTTCTTATTTAGCTATATTGAATGAGGAAATGAAACAGGAAGTTCCTTAATTGCTTAGGTAAACCCAGTCAGGCAAAACTGGTTTTAAATTCTTATTCTGGAGGCAAATGGTGAGCAGAGGACAACTTTCCCTAAAGATAGTTGGAATAGAATGTTGGCACTCTATCTTGAGAAAGATTCTGCTTCTACTCTATTCCATTGAACATTCCAGCTTTTATTTTTGAATACCCCACTCTTCCTTTTTTAATATAAAATAGCCATTTTTAGAGTATGTCTAGGAGGAAGAAGTGATTTGATTCAGCCCTAGTTGAAGTACAGGGATGAAGAGAAACAAAAATTAAATTTATCATTTCTTAGCCTCGTGGTTAAAAGCTTAAGTTAAATTTTTACTAATCTAAGTTTCATTTAGTGTTGTTTATAGACTTTGAGGCAACGTATATTAAAACATTAATTTTTAATGTAAAAATTATCATTTAGGATGTAAAAAATAATGAAACAAGTAATTATGACTTCGTTTTTGTCTCATGTATGCATTTTGTCTGAATCAGTCTTCTAGATTCCTTTTTCACATGGCTGTTAGTACAGTTATTACCAGTTTTTGTGTTTGTTAAAACTGTCAATTGTGAATATCTAAAATGTTTACAGTTTATAAGATTGTTTAGCTCTACTAAGTCATCTGAACAGTTTATTTGTACCTTTTCTAGGCATTGTAGATCCAGCTTTTAAGAAATCATATGGAGCTAGTGGAGTCAGTTACGTGATGTGTAAGGGCACTCAATAATTATTTCACTCCTAACGAGTCGACCAATTTGTCTTTACTTACTCCAGATATACTTTGGTATCAGGCTGAATTTTTAAGAGTTGAAACCATAGAGATGAGACATGGATAACTGATGTATAATCCTGAGGAAAGGCTCAGCTGTTTATGTTAGGTTTCTTTCTTGTCATTTTCTTTTCTTTTTTCTTTTTTTTGGTACCAGGGATTGAACTCACAACCTCATGCCTGCCAGGCAGGCACTTAAGCCACTGAGCCAAACTCCTGGCCCTATATTTTTTGAGGCAGGGTCACACTGTGTAGTTCAGTCCAGCCTTGCTCACGTTGTAGCCCAAGCTGGCCTCAGACTCACAATGCTCCACCTACCTCAGCCTCCCCGAGTGCTGGGATTATAGGCGTGTGCCACCACGCCCGGCTTTCTTGTCATTTTCTAAAATACTTTTTGTTACTAAGAGGTGTGCTATTAGGCCATGTATACCTCAAGTAAAGTAGCCATTTGCTTTTTAATTTAGTCTACTGTAATTCTTTATTCGCATTCATTGAATGAGGTATGTATAACCGACTCAATCTGTTTATAGAGTATCTATGGCCTTCGTGAAGCAACCTGTAGCAGAAAGTGGTTGAAGCAAAGGCAACTTCTGTAGGGAAGGATTTTAGTCTACTGTTAATGAAAGAGGATATAGGTAGTAGCTATCCTCAGAATTTAGGCTGTCAGCCAAGTAGAAGTATGAGGAGAGGTCTTGCAAGACACAAAGATTGGATCATTCCCAATCACTGGGAATTCTTATTAGTAAAGATCTGTAAGAGTTTCCAGATGAATGCAGATGAGCAGTATTATTGATTAGTAACAAATTTGGTTTGCAACATTACCAGTTTGAGGAATTTAATGCTATATTTAAAGTCTTTTTAAAAATAATCTTTAAATTAAAAAGTTGGATTAAGGAGGCTTTTGATGATTTCCCTATTTTCTTCACAGCCTAAAGGTTTGCATAGAAGAAGATGGAGTTAGCTGTGTATCTTGCAAGTTTTGGACTTTAGTCCTATGTATATTTTTAATATTATTGAATAATTATGGAAATAAGGATATAAGCCCTTTGTACTCTCTTAAACATCTCAGATATAACTGTTAAATATTAAGTATATTTTTATATTCTTTGCAGATTGATCATTTATTCATTAGTAATTTACCAGAGATTGTGGTGGAGTTACTGATGACATTACATGAACCAGGAGATTTTGGTGCCTGCCAAAGCACTGACCTGTGTGACTTTTCTGGGTATGCACATTTTAAGTTAGAAAAAGCAACTTTGCATATTCTTCAGGAAGTTTATTGGGTGATAGCCTCAAATGTCTTTTTTAGTTTTTAGACATGTACTTGTTTAAAAAAGAAGTTCGTTTATTTAAAAATAACACTGTAGACTTAAAGTAATTTCCTATCTGCTTTTATGGTAGTCTCCCTATAGTAGAACTTGCTCTTTCACATCAACCACTGTGTTCATTGGTAAATCTAGTACTGTGTTCAGTCTTTCTGTAACATTTGAACATTGTGTCTTTTTTCCCCAGTGAGCATTATTCTTGGTTCTCTTCTTATCTAAGACTTGCCTTTCTGTACCACCTTTTCTTTATTATACCCTTTGGCTGCCAGAGTTATGCTCCTTAGCTGAACAACTCAGTTTAGATGCAAAATCTGCTTGATTTTATATGAATGATAGTTATTTTCCTAGCTTTATTGTAAGCTACTTGAAAATCTTTTTTTTAATGTGCTCAACTGTGCTAGACATGTAAAGTAGAAATCACATTTAACAAAGTACTTTGACATTTAATTTCATCTGAATAATTTGTGAACCTAATATAGTGCCATGACTAAAAATTTTGTTTATTTGTATATTTATTTTGCAAGACTAGAGATTGAATTTGCGGTGTATGATAGGAAAGCACTGTACCACTAAGCTACATGCTATTGTTTTTATAGTACTAAGATCTTTAATTCAAACCTGAAGTGAAGTAATAGCAGGATCATTTGTGGAGCTGCCATTAACTTTATAAAAGATTATTTAATGAAACCACTTAGGTAAATCATGTAAGTTATGGGTGTTAAATGTATTTTATGTCTTCTGATCAATATATATGAACTGTTACATCATTTTTAATTTTATTAAAAGTACAATTCAACAGAAAAAGTTTTAAAATATGGGAGTTATTATCAAATTTTTATTTTGTAAGTTCACTGGTTATCAGAAAAACCAGTTTTTTGCTGATAATTTTGTCTTGAAAATGATGACTGTATATTTTTCTTTCTTTTAGGGATTTGGATCCTATTCCTAATCCACCTTACTTTCCATCACATGTTATTAAAGCAACATTTGCCTATATCAGCAATTGTCATAAAACTAAGGGTAAAAGCATTTTAGAAATTCTTTCCAAAAGCCCTGTAAGTATACATTGCTTGTGTAATAGATGGTAGCAGAATTCCTTTTTTATTTAGAAAATCTATGTGTATCTTTATTTACTTATTTATTTATTTATTTTTTGGTACTGGGAATGAAACTCAGGAACTCAAATTTGCCAGGCAGGTGCTGTGCCACTGAGCTATATCCCCGGGGTTATGTGTAGCTTAAGGAGAGAAAATTAAACAAATGAAAATGTGTTGGAATAAATTTTAAAAACATTGATGTTCATATATTGTGTATTAGCACTAACTGAAACCTGTTATATATGAGGATGGAATTTTGTGATACTTTGGTCATATATTAGCTCAGGGAATATATTTATTGTTTCATAAGAATACACTATAGTTTATTATTTGAAAGCTAAATGAATTGGCAAGATTTTTTTAAATGTTAAGGTAGTAATTTTCTTTATGTAGTACATTGCATTGGATGTCAAATCCGAATCTAAATTCTTTTTAGTAATCTTAAGTGTAAAATATTTTTAATAGTCCATTATACGTGATTAAACAAATTTTTACTAAATATATTTATTTTCTAGGATTCCTATCAGAAAATTCTTTTAGCCATTTGTGAACAAGCAGCTGAGACAAATAATGTTTATAAGAAGCACAGAATTCTTAAAATATATCACCTGTTTGTCAGTTTATTACTAAAGGATATAAAAAGTGGCTTGGGAGGAGCTTGGGCCTTTGTTCTTCGAGATGTTATTTATACTTTAATTCATTATATTAACCAAAGGTAGGTAATATATTGGACCAATCCATGTGCACTCTTTTTACCCAGATCTTTTAATTGAAAATTTATATGCTAAATATATAAAAATTGCACATACTTATAATGTGCTCTGTGGTGTTTCTATATATATATATGTTGAAATTGGGGAAGCATATTCATCTCCTTAGATGTTCTTTTTCTGAGAACATTCAAAATTTTTTTCTTCTAACTTTTTAATCTACAGTCACCCCACTCTGCATTAGAACACTGGAACTTCTTTCTCTTACTTAATTACAATTTAGTACGCATTAACTCATTGTAGAAATGTTATACCTCCTTGATTAGAGTGAGGTGATATTTCATTATAGTTTGACTTATATTTCTTGGATTTTAGTGATGTTTAGCATTTTTTATGTTTCCATGGGCCATTTGTATGTCTTCTGAGAAATGTCTATTTAAATGTATTGCCCATTTTTAAAAATGAGTTTTGTGAGTTTTTCTACTTAATTTTTGAGTTCTTTGTATCTTCTGTGTATTAACCCCTTGTCAGATAGTTTGTATATGCACTCTCCCCTTTTTGAAATCAAACTGCTTTCTTACTGTTACCTAACTATAGCTTAATACCCACTAATCAATCTTTCCCCATCCCTTTCTACCCCTTATTGTCCTCAGTCTCTGGTATTTACCATTCTGTTTTCTTCTGTGAAATCAACTTTTGTATGGTGTACTTATGAGTGAGAAATCCTGCAACACTTGTCTTTTCAAGGGACCAAGTTTTTATTCTGTTGGTTCTAATACTTTCTTTTGGTTTTATTTTCACTCTGTCCCTACATCCTTTTTTTTTTTTTTTCTGTTGTTGATACCAGAATCGAATTCAGGATCTTGAGCTTGCCAGGCAGGCACTTGTGCCGCTGAGTCATATTGTCAGCAATCTGTATCCTTCTTTAGATTACCTTTTGGTTTACTTTTTTCCATTTCCTTAAAATCTGGGGTTTTTTAATGAAGTATTTAAGGGTACAAGTTTTCTTCTCAGATACAGCTGCCTTTGCTGTATCTTATAATTTGCGATATGTTTCATTTTAACTTTCAATTATCTTTAAGCTCTCAGTGTATTTAAACCAGTTCTTTTGGATTCTTTCTGTAGTAATTCTAATATCTGAGCTTCTTTAGGAAGGTTTCAGTATATTTTTTCCATGGACCATTCTTTCCTGTTTCTTTATATGCCTTACTGTTTTGTTGCTGGAAATGGGCCATTCCAATATACTCTATATTGTGTTAAGTGTGAAAATTAGATTTACCCCTTTTCCAGGGTTTGATATTTTTTAAACCATATTTCCTCTAAAGTAAGACCTAATCTAAAAGTTAGCACTATCAGGATATTTTCAGGATGCTCATAATAAAAGCCCTACCCCAAAATAAGCCCCAGTTAAGCATTGTCAGCCACGTGGACATCTTTAGTGTATCCCGTTGTAACACACAATTAACATTTTGAATTATAAAATAATGTTTATATGTCATTTAATTAAATTAATATTATTGACATTAATGTTTAAAGTAAATGATAATATAAATTTATAATCATTTATAAATACCCAAGTGGGTGCCTTTCAATGAGAGGTGAATGTATGGACTCTCAAGACTTAGTGGCAAATGACCAGAGTACGGACATAACATATGAATGCTTGATAACAAACAGACATGGTTGTGTCTCGTATGAATCTTAATAATTCAGTATGTCATGTATTGTAATTGGTGTACTTAATGCTTTCATTTGAAATAAAGAAACATTTTCTTTCCTTTTTTTTTTTTTTTTTGTGGCACTGGGGATTGAAGTCACAAACTTGTACCTGCCAGGCAGGCGCTTAAGCCACTGAGCCAAGCTCCCAGTCCTAGTTTTTTGAGACAGGGTCGCATTATGTAGTTCAGGCTGGCCTTGTGCTCACCTTGTAGCCCAAGCCAGCCTCAAACTCACAACACTCCTTGTTATGGTTTATACATTGTGTCAACTTGAGAATTCTAGCAGCTTAATTAAGTAACTTAGCAGCTCTACATCCTGGGGTGTAGAGTACAGTTACCTGGTCATTGTTACAATTTGAGAAGGTCAGAAGTTTAACTGGGAGACTCAACAGGGAGCCAGGGGTCTTACTTTGTAAACATCCTCATCCTGTACAAAGGAAGACAAGGAGATTTGTGAATGCTTCACCCACCCTGGGTGGAGGGGTGTCCTGTGTACTATATAAAGGAGGAGAAAAAGCTTGCTGTTGTCCCCCCTTTTACTCTGGCTGCTTTTGCTTGGCTGCTGCCTTGAAGTGTTGTCCCCATGCCATGCCACCCTGCCTTGGAGCCAGCTGATTGTGGACTACAACCTCCAAAAAACCGTAAGCTAAATAAACCTTTCCTTCCCTAATTTTGGGTGTCAGGTGTTTTGTCTCAGCAAAGAGTAAAGAGTAACCAAGACACTCCTCCTATCTCAGCCTCCCAAATTCTGGGATTAAAGGCATGCACCACCACGCCCGGCGAAAGCAACATTTTCTGAATTTGGTAGCTGCAGTTTTTTGTCGCTTTCATGTGACCATCATTCTTAACTGTCATCATTTTTGTTGCTGCTCCTGTCTCATAAGTCTTTAGTTAACACTTGATTTAATAGAAACTTAATGAAGCCTGTCCTGCAAGTGGTCATGACTTGGGTAGAGAATTCATGGATAAAATCTTTGACAGCTGTGTTGCCAGTGTACTATGAGCAGGTTGCATGGACAAGATATGCTCATTTAAGGAGAGCCTTGTTGCTAGACATGAGAAATTGGGCCAGTGGCTCTATAGGAAATGGACACACAAGAAATTCAGGCTGGAATTCAAGGTTTGGAGAGTTAAGACGATGTTCCCGATAACATAATTTTACTTTAATAAATGTAGATTTTTATGCATGAGTAAATGTAAATTTTTCTACATGATAAAACAAAACATCCTCTGAAATAAGCCCTATTTCATCTTTTGGAGCAAAAATTAATGTAATACCCCATTGGGTCTTATTTTCAGGGAAATACGGTAAATTGAATGCTGTAGTGGTATTTTTGTTTCCTGACTTTAACCAAATATTTTGCAGTGTGTATTGTTTGCTATGTGTGGTCACTGAAGACTTTCTTGGCCTATATTTAGATAGCATCTGACAGCTATTTCCTTGAATGCTAGGAGTATTGGGGATAGAGGGGAAATGAGAGAGAGGGAGAAGGAGAGAAAGGAAACCATTCTTAGTATTTGCACATTGGTTCTACGCTGGGTGTCTCCACTAAGACAGCTTCCATTGACTGTTGGATTGGGTGTATGGGGCTTTCTAAATTATTCCTGATTTTTGGGTGGTTTCGAATTCCCCAAAGAAACTCTTGGCTTTCCTCCTTTGCTTTAGCCTATCTCTTAGACAACTCAACAGTAGTCTTTTGCTGTACCCACTGTTTGTAAGTTATCAGCCTTACAAAATTTCTGAATTTTCTAGTCTGACTGAGGTCCTTTAAGGAAAACAGAACCAAGCAAGCCCCTTGCATCAGTCTTTCAAACAGCTTCTAGGCAGATTAGAATAGACATACAAAGTAATTTACAGGTAAGTTTCCTTTGCTCCCTTAGGAACCTCTATGAACCAGTGTCCCACCCTGGAAATGTAGGCTGCCATTTTGTAACTGCTGCAGAGCAGAAGAGAGAGGATGGGCAAGGACCATTTAAAACAACCACAAACTGTCCTGCAGTGTTTTGTTTTGTTTTGTTTTGTTTTTTGCGGCACCAGGGATTGAACTCACAACCTCGTGCCTGCCAGACAGGTGCTTAAGCCACTGAGACAAACTCCTGGCCCTGGTTTTTTGAGGCAGGATTGCACTATGTAGCTCAGGCCGGCCTTGTACTCGTGTTGTAGACCAAGCCGGCCTCGAACACACAACGCTTCACCTACCTCAGCCTCCAGAGTGCTGGGATTAAAGGTGTGCGCCACCACACCCGGCTGTCCTGCAGTTTTTTGGTTGCCTTTTTTTTATTCATCATTTTCTTGATTGCGGTAAACCTTTGACTTTTTAACTGAGTTCTAATAAAGTTTGTTGTGATGGTTTTGTTTTCAGTGTTTTGTCTGGGGACAAGAGCTTAGTGTTGACTTTTATATTTAGTGATGTCTTTTTTTGGCTTACGAATTATTAAAGCATTAGATATGAATGACTTACGTCCAACCATATCAAAATTAGAGATATTGAATAAAAGGATTTTGGGGGATGGGGTACCAGGCATCAAACTCATGACTTCACGCTTCTCAGGCAAGCGCCTGAATCACTGAGCTAAATTCTCAGTGCTAAAATGCATTTTAAATGATTTCATTTTAAGTAATTTCCTAGAACCTGTTTTTCTTTTTCTTTTTTTCCTTTTAGGACTTCTCATCTCATGGGTGTGTCATTACGAAGCTTCTCCCTTTGTTGTGACCTGTTAAGTCTGGTTTGCCGGACAGCAGTAACTCATTGCAAGGATGCTTTAGAAAACCATCTTCACGTTATTGTTGGTACACTTACACCCCTTGTAAACAATCAGGTGGAGGTTCAAGAACAGGTAATTTCCCAGGTCATCCTCAAAACACTATTTGGGATAAAATGTTAGCTTAATGTTTTGTTTGCTTGGTATACTTATTAATTTTAATGAAAATGTTTTTTGAAAAATGGTTGAGAGGACATTTAAATGAATTAACTTTTGTAATCAGTTAATTACAGAACACACTAGTATTGATCTCATCTGATATTTTGTCTGTTAGATTGAAGTGTAGAAATAGAAACTAAGGACAGAGCTGGGCATGGTGGTGCACACCTGTAATCCCAGCACTCAAGAGGCTGAGGCTGGAGGATTGTTGGGAGTTTGAGACCAGCCTGGGCTACAAAGTGAGCTCAAGGCCAGCCTGAACTGCATAGCAAAAAGGCAAAAAAACAAAACAAAGCAAAAAAAAAAAAAAAAAAAAAACCCTAAGGACAGCAACTCATACCAGTATGATATTGTGTGAGCTATTACTTATATAAAATGTTTCCTTAGTATTTGGATTTTTATTACTTAGAACCTACCTTGAATAGTGCCTTACATGTTTGTTGAATCATTTAAAAACACAAATTAAAAGCTGAGTATCTTAAAATAGTAATCAAAATATTTAAGCTTCAACTGCAATTTTTATTATCTATTATAGTAGATTTTGGTGTCTTTGAAATATAATGAAGGATTATTTCTCTTTCCTGTTTAAATTATATTTAGGTATTGGACTTACTGAAATACTTAGTGATAGATAACAAGGATAATGAAAACCTCTATCTCACAATTAAGCATTTAGATCCTTTTCCTGACCATGTTGTTTTTAAGGATTTGCATATTACTCAGCAGAAAATCAAATACAGTGGAGGATCCTTTTCACTTTTGGAGGTAATAAAAGTTCTATCTTAGTATTTAGTACTAGAGAGCATAGACAAATAGTACTTTTTAAAAATTCTCTAGTGCTCTAGTAGTAACACCACATGAGATCTCTGTTGACAAATAAAAAATGAACCTTAATACATTTCCTTATATGGCATTTGAAGTGTAGCTATCAAAGCTTCTTGGAAAAGCTAAGAATTCACATATTCAAGGACAGTGATGCAAATATTTCGATTTAACACAGTAAGATCCTGGAATCTATTAATAGTTTTAAAATTATCATGTAGTCCTTTAATGTTTGCACTAGAGATTATATTTAATTTTTTAAAGAGTTATTTCAAGGTTTAATCCTATTTAAATCTTTAAAGGCCTCAAAATTATGTTTAGGTGTTTTTTCCTTACAAATCTTACTATAATTTTTAAATCCTAGTATATATTTGATTTTATATATATTTGATTATAATATCAATGTGAAAACATACTTAGATACATTAAGATGAAAATTAGAGTTGTATTCTTAAATAAAAAATAAAGGTTTTACTCCCATTGGGTATACTGAATAATCTTGAAATTTAACTTTTATTGTGAGAAAATATATTAGAATTTAAAAGATCAGAATGTAAGAAGAAGGAAATTATTCATACTTTACTTGGCATATGAGTCAGTATCTTTAAAAGGCACTGGTTTTTTCTTTCATGAAGGTTTTATTCTCAGACTTACCCAATACATGTTAAAAGGAAGTTACATTTTAACTAATTTTTTTTCTTTTAGGAAATTAATCATTTTCTCTCAATTAGTGTGTATGACGCACTTCCATTGACAAGGCTTGAAGGATTGAAGGATCTTCGCAGACAACTGGAACAACATAAAGATCAGATGATAACTCTTATGAGAGCATCTCAAGGTACTAATTTTAATGTTGCGTTCTTTCTGTCTGTTCCTGTTTCAGATCTTTATAAATTATTCCTCTTGGTTTGATTGTAATAGCCATAGTTTAGCCAAGCGTGGTGGCGCACGCCTTTAATCCCAGCACTCAGGAGGCTGAGGTAGGAGGAGCATTGTGAGTTTGAGGCCAGCTTGGGCTACAACATGAGTGCAAGGCCGGCCTGAGCTACACACTGCGACCCTGCCTCAAAAATCCAGAGCCGGGAGTTTGGCTCAGTGACTTTAGCGCCTGTCTGACAGGCGCGAGGCTGTAAATTCAATCCCCTGTGCCGCCAAAAAAAAAAAAAAAATAGCCATAGTTTAGATCCTCATCATTTCTCACCTAACCATAATATTGGTCCTTACCTTGAATAATTTTCATTTTATCCATCCTCTACCAGAATGATTTCTCTAAACCTAGATATGATCATATTATCTTACCACATTCAAAACTTTTAATAACTTTCTACTGCCTGAAAAGTTTCAGGCTGGATGTGGTGGGACACCCCTGTGATCTAAGCACTTGAAAGCCTGAGGCAAGAGGATCACTGTGAGTTCAAGACTAGCCTAAGCTATATAGCAAGACCCTATCTCAAAAAATAGAAACAAAAATTATTTAGAGCTCGACATATAAAGTATTGTACGACTGCTTTTATATATCTCTACTTGAATGAGAGAAATTGTCACATTTTAAATGTTTTAGTTTGTGTTTCTTAAATGTTTATATGTGTGTGTTTATATATGTTTTGACTTTTACTTAAGAAAACATCTATTTTATGTTAATTTTGAGTTTATATTACAGTATTGCAGTCGAGAATTTTTAGATTTGTTTTGCTTTTAATCTTCCTGTGCCAATTAATTTCATATTTCTAGTATATCATTTCTATACCTAGTATTTTTTAAAACTAATTTTGGTTTTGACTAATCTCACAATTCCAAATGTATTTTGAGGTATATAAAGTACAGGTATCACTCTCTGTTTTTCCTCTTTGTTTTGGTATTTAAAGGTTAGAATTGCATTATGCAGTACAGCCATTAGCCATTTTGGGCTATTTCAATTTAAATGGATTAAAATTAAGAAAAATTTAAGATTCATTGTTTTTATTATCCTAATCCACATCAGATTCTCACTAGTCCACATAGCTAGTGATTATCATTGGACAGTACAGATTAGAAACATTCACATCATTGCGGAGAGGTCTGTCACATAATGCTGATCTAGTTTCTACATGCTACATGCAGACTCCCAGGGTCCCTTGTTGTTGGGAGCCGTTGAAGCTGGAAAATGACCCACACTTTATCCTGCCAAGGTGGCAAGGAGCACCTGCATCAACCAAGTGAAAGCGCTGGTACAGCCCAGAAAAACAGGAGGCTCCTAAACAATCCAGGCCGGGGTTGCTAGGCAGAGGGGCTGAAATTGACGTCATCCTTCCCAGTATATAGATAAACAGGAAGCATTGGTTGAGCAGTTCTTTTCCTCCCATCAGGAGGATAAGGGCTCCACCTGACTCCAACTTTGTCTCTGTCTCTTTATTTTTCTCATCCTCTGGAGGTCCTTCACCTCGAGAACCTCAAGAGCCGTGTGGGTTGGGGCACCTTATAGCTTAGTACTGAATGATTTTTGTGTTTCTGATTGTTTGTGGGTTTGCTAACATATTGTCTTATCTACACAATTAAAGATATATTTCTGTCTCTGCCAATGTGTTTCTACTGATATGTGATTCTGTCTTACAAGGAAGTTGAAATTCATGTATATGAATATGAGAGGGAGCATGTGCTTCTGATGACTTTTAAAACTTTATAAAAATTTTCTAGTCAGGTAGTTAATATATATGCATAATCGATATTGTATCACAATGATTGTTTTTTTTTTCAAAATTATTCCTAGATAACCCACAAGATGGCATTGTGGTAAAGCTAATTGTCAGCTTGTTGCAGTTATCAAAGATGGCAATAAATCACACTGGTGAAAAAGAAGTTTTAGGTAAACTATGTAATTGAGTGAATGTGAGATTTTCATGTTTAAATGATGATCTTTATAATATTGTCAAATAAATAAAAGTTTTATCATTTCGGATGTGGTACAGTACAAGATGCTAGCTAAGTTACATTTCTGTTTATTCAGGTCTACCTAAGTACTGTCCCTTCATAGTTTTCTTCCTTTAAGATTTATATAATGAAAAGTTAGCGATTTTCAACTTTGAATAACTATTTGGAAATACCTTATAGTTATTTGGAAAGTCAAAAATATTTGTAGAGTTCATTTGCAGGTAAATAGACTTCTAAAATATTTTATAAATATAATTGGCTAGTATTCAGTATCTTTTTATGTAACAAATAAAAATAAAGACTTTGAGGGCTAGGTTAAGCTCAAATATTAAAAAGCATTTAAATTATTTCCTACTGTAATTTTGGGAGACAATCTAGTAAATGGTGTAGGCATTTAGATTTAGTGCTCAGTGGATAGAAAAATCACTTGATTAAAATTAGTGTGAAGCTGTCCTGGCTGTGTTCAGTAAAAAACAGGAAGAATAAGTGGTACTTACTGATTGAGTACTTTTTTTTTTTTAATTTTTTTTTAATTTAAGAGAAAATATACACAGAAGATAGAAACAAAAATCAAAAAAGACAAACAAATAACAACAACAAATCTGATGCAATAACATTGTAGGTTTACACACTGAGGTGGTTGAAGTTTGACAGTAGTTACAACATTGCATATCGTTACCTTCATAGGGGTTGATCAGATTGACAGATATAGACATGTAAGATTTATCAATTCAGGAATATTAACTTTTCTTTTTCAATAGCTAATGTATTTAGTAATACAGTTTTTTTTAACTGTCTTATTTACACATATTTATAAATTTATGTCTGTTTCCTTTTCCTTTCTTTCCTTCCTTTCCCCTTAGAATACCTCTTGTTATCACTGAAATAACTACCCATAACATCAGGTCTAATATAATCAAGTGAAATAGTTCAGAGTGAAACCAATAAAGGATAAAAGAATGGTCATACATAAGAGAAACAAAAAAGTAAAGGGATCAACAAACAACAACGACATATCTGACACTGTAAAATTATAGGTTTAGGAATTTAGATGGTTGGAATTTTACAGTGGTTGCAACGTTGTATATCGTTACCATTAAGGGGGCTGTTCAGATTGACAGATAAAGATGTAGGATTGATCTGATCATATGAATATCAACTGTTCTCTCTCACCAGTTAATGCATTTAGTAGCATAGTCTTTCAAACTATCTTATGAATACCCTCATAGAAATCTATGTATTTTTTCCATACCTTCCTTTCTTGGTTCCACTTGTAATACCTCTTATTGTCTTCAAACTAAATGCCCTTACCAATTGGCCAAATATAGTTGAACGAAATAGTACTGAATAAAACCAATAACAAATAAGGTAATGGATGCAATACATAGTAATGCAACATTGATTTCTATAATGCCTCAAATTAGCTTCAAGGCAGTTGCTTATATCATCTGTTGTAACACAAACACACTAAGATAGGTTAAAATCCCTCAGAACAGAGCAGTGAAAGCAATACCTGGTTTTGAAGCAAGGTGATCATGTATTATTGAAGGCTACCCTTATAAATTTTGTTATCTTTACAATAGCTGTCTTTGTCATCATTTATGATAAAGTTAGTCAGGTCGAGGTAGAATAGGATTAAACTAAACAGCTCATTGAAAACAATACTGGACTTAAATCCCATTGATGGATTATTCATTTGTCTGCCCGGCTTGGTGGTATCCCTCTGTCGTTGTTTCTGTAGCTGTGGACTTTTTTATCTCTCTCTAGAATGTCCTTCAGTTTTCTTTATAGGTTTGGGTTGGTTGTCATAAATTCCTTTAGTTGTTCTTTGTCATGGAAGTATCTTGTTTCTCCGTTGATTTTAAAAGATAATTTTGCAGGGTACATCAATCTGGGTTGGAAGTTATTTTCCTTCAGGGCTTGAAATATTTCACTCCAAGCTCTTCTTGACCTGATGGTTTGTGTTGAGAAGTCTGTCATGATTCTGATGGGCCTTCCTTTGTAGGTAATCTGTCTCTTTTCTCTAATAGCTTTTAATATTTTGTTTTTGTGCTGAATTTCTGGAATGTTGATTATTATATGTCTGGGTGCAGGCCTATTTTGGTCATGTTTAGCTGGAGTTCTATATGCTTCAGTTATCTGAAAGTCTTCCTGTTCCCATGCTTGGAAAATTTTCTGAAATTATTTCTGCAAATAGGCTTTTAATTTGATTTGTATTGACCCCTGCTTTTTCACTCACACCTTTTATTCGTAAATTATATTTCCCTGGGTTGTCTTGCAGCCATTGCACTGCCACTTCCAGATTTCTTATTATTTTTAGGAAGTCTTTCCGTTCTGCCAACTTTCATTGGAGTCTTTGATTTCCTGGTAGTCTCTCTGAATCTGTTTGATGCGTTCTAAGTCTTTGTTTCTTTCATTCTCAATTTCCTTTGATTTTCCATCCTCCACCTTTCTGGCTATGCCTCCTTTAGAGGTGCTTAGTGATTGCCCTATTATGTATTTCATTTCAATTTTCAGTTGGGCTAACAATGCTGCTTTAATTTCTTTTATAGCTTCATGGAGTTGTCTCTCCACTTCGGTTGTCATCTCCTCTGAGAGTTTAATTTTTGGGCTCCCGACCTTTTTTGTGTTTGCTTCTCCTGGATTTGTTCTGCTTGTACCGGAGGCCGGAGAGCGCCCTCTACCTTTCCGTCTTGGCATTTTCCTGGGCTATTCAGGGATCTCCTGATTTCTCTGCAGTGAGCCTGTGTTGGTCCACTGCCTTTCCCCAGCCTGTTTCCACTTCGCGGATGTCTGGTGCAGTGCATGAAGACGGGGCCGCTGCCTGGGAACCCGTGCCGGGCTGTCCGCCAAACTTCCCCTATCACCCCCAGAGCGCCCATGAAGCCTTGGTCTCCAGATTTTTCCGCCAGGATCCTCCAGGGCTCAGGTGGGAGCAGGGAACCGTGCCTAATTAGGTGCGGTTCCAGTCTCAAGATGGATGCCAGTCCCTCGTTCTCCCTCGGGAGTGGGAGGTGGGGGGCTAGGGCCTGCCGGGTTCACTCACTCACCTGCTCGCGACCACCTCATTCCACAATCGATCGCTGCCTCCGCCATCACCACCGCAGCTGTAGCAATTCAATCGCGCATTGCCAGCACTTTAATCACACTTTCCCAGATCGCTTCCTGCCACTAATTGGACTTGGCTCTGGTCAGAGGTGCTGCCAGTCTTCACCTTTGTTTGGTTATTTCTTTTTTTTTACTCTTTCTGTGGGCTACAGTTCTCAGTTTAGATTCTTCTTGGGTCCAGAGGACCCATCTCCCTCTTTTTTCCTTCTCTCTATTATTATATATTTTATATTCCAGCATTTGAATGGTATATTCCAGGGAGTCTCCCTATCGCGGTGTTATCTGTTCGGCCATTTTCCCGGAAGTGCTGATTGAGTACTTTTGACACTCAATCTGAAGTGGTGCAGAGAAAATGAGAGAGAGAGAGAGAGAGATAAAGATTAGAGAGGCCTTTAATGTGGGTGGGCATGGGAGAGCTACACAGGGTGGGACTGTAGCAACTCTCAGTGACAACAAAGAAGTGTAGTTACTTTTATCGGCTCTGGCTGGGGGCGGAGTTTGGGAGATGGGTAGAATGACATATTAGCAGCTGATTTGAAGGAGCATTTGCCTGTGTAAAACAGGAGACAGAAAGATCTACTGGGGGCTGGGCCTGGAGTCTTGGGTGGTTGTGAAATGGGGATTGGAGAGGGCTCGGTGCATGAAATGAGAAGCACAACATAGAAGTTACTCATGGAGAGATAAGTTGTTTCTCTGGGTCTGGTACCAAGTTGGGCAGATGTCATGTTACAGATAGCTAAGCCCCAGGCTAGCAGAATCTATCACTTACAGACTCATCTGTCTTTCCACAGTGTCTTTCGTAATTTCTTAGTGGTAGCCAAATATGTAGGGTACAACCATTTCTGATAGGTTTTATTGTTGAAATATGTCTTACATATAGAATAAAGTATACAAATCATGTGTATATACCGTAAAGAATTTATGCACAGAATATGCTTGTGCATCTACCATCCAGACAAATAATGGGAACTTAACAGAACCCTATAAATGTCCTTTGCCCAGAAAATTTACCCTGTTCATAGTAATATTTCTAGGGACAAATCTGATTTTCTACAAGAGCTCAAAGTGACTCTTTCTCCTGCTGTCAAGAGTGAAATAATAGTGCTTACTTTCACCAACATTTATACTGAAAGGTCTAGCCAAAGCAATTAGACAAGGAAAATTAGAAGTATCAAACTGGGAAGGAAATAAACCTGTCTGTATTTGTAGATTGCACAATCCTGTCTATAGAAATTCCAGAGGATCCTCAAGACAGCTACTATAGAGCTGATAAATAAATTCAGCAAAGATGCATGTAGAATAGCATCTAAAAGAAATAAATACCTGGAGATAAATTTAATCAAAAAAATGAAAATTTTATGTACATTCCGTTTCTCATAACCCAGTCACTAAGTACCCCCTACACTCAAGGGAAAAGGAATTAGGCTTCACATTTTAAAAGGACTATCAAGATATCTATGAACATAATCTTATCAAATGCCACCATGACTGGGAAAGAACATAAAAAGGCCTCTGCGATGTTGAAAATGGTGTTTTTAGCTGGGTGTGGTGGTGCACGCTTTAATCCCAGCACTTGGGAGGCTGAGGTAGGAGGAGCGTTGTGAGTTCAAGGCCGGCTTGGGCTACAACACGAGTGCAAGGCCGGCCTGATCTACATAGTGCGACCCTGCCTCAAAAAACTAGGGCCTGGAGTTCAGCTCAGTGGCTTAAGCGCCTGTCTGGCAGGCACGAGATTGTGAGTTCGATCCCCAGTGCCACAAAAAAAAAAAAAAAAGAAAGAAAGAAAGAAAAGAAAAAGAAAATGCTGTTTTTGTAGGCAGTGATAACTGCTGGGAAGAAAATGTTTCTGTGTAAAAATTTTCACTGAACTATGTGTTTTAAGATTTATGAACTTTATGAATGTGACACCTAGACTTTCATTCTTACTATCTGTATTGTTACTAGTTAATATATCTCCTGTCTTTCAAAGAAGTAAATGTCTGTCACGTATATGGATATATGGCATATATTATATGCAAAGGAAATTATACAGTATTTTGTAGACTCTATAATTTACTCATAGTCTCTGACAACATACTTAGATTTTGAAGTATGGCAAATTAGCATTATATTTTTGAAACTAGAAATTTTATGTTATGTATGCTATCTTAGCTGTGACTCTACTGAAATAAGATTTCTTTATGTAGAAGCTGTTGCAAGCTGCTTGGGAGAAGTGGGTCCTATAGATTTCTCTACCATAGCTATACAGCATAATAAAGATACACCGTATACCAAGACCCTAGAGTTATTTGAAGATAAAGAACTTCAGTGGACCTTAATAGTGCTGACCTATCTGAATAACACATTGGTAGAAGATGGGTAAGTATTTGTGATACCTTATGTCTTGATTATGGTTACTCAAACTGACATTCAAGGAGAATGATACTTCACATAAATTAACATTATTTCCAGAACTAAAACTTTGTCCTTTAAGTTCTTATACTTAAAAAAAAAACTCATAAAATATTTTGTGAAATTCTTTACATTTTTATTCACATAATCATAACCTTGGTATGTACCAGGTACTTGATATAGTGAAGTTTCCAGACAAGGTCTCTGTTAAATTCTAGTAAGAATAGATCAGACAGACAACAAATGGAAAAAAAAATACCAGTTGTTCCACACAGACAGTTAAAATAGGGGGATGTACAAAGTGTATTTCAAGCACTGACCAAAATCAGAGATGCCACCCTCTTCCACGAGTAAGCTTAATTGTGGTCCTTCTAAAATAAGCCATAGAAACCAGGCATGGTGGCTCACACCTGTAATTAGGAGGCTGAGGCAAGAGGATCATTGTAAGTTTGAGACCAGCCTGAGCTACAAAGTGAGCTCAAGGCCAGCCTGAACTGTATAATGAGGCCCTGCCTCAAAAAGCCAATAAATAAATAAATAAATAAATAAAAATAAAGTAAGTCATAGAGTAAGATTTCATAACCTCAAAAGTCTTAAACTAATCAGGATTTTCTCCTCTTCATTTATTCCCTGAACTACACAAAATTGCAAGATACTATCAATATTTCAACTTACTGGTTGTGAGATTATATGTGTCTTAGTTTCGGTCATTGTGTCTGTGTCTCTGACTCTTTCCTCACATTATGTGTTTATTGATTGATTGGGATATTTTATCCATCACCACCATTTTGGGGTTAAGCTCAAAAGATCTTTCCCTCAACTAGACCTCTTTCTGGTATAAACTGATTTTCTACCTCTCTACCTGCTGTGTTTCCATTATCAATTTAATGAACTTGTATCTTTTTTCAGTGGCTGTTTTTCTTACATAAAACAGCAGTCTGACATGGTTTCTTTACCAACACTTTATTTAGAATTTTACAGTAAACACCTATATTCTCATCATGTAGATTCTACATTTAGCAGTTTTTATCACTTCTGCCCATCCTTCTGTCCAATTATTAATGTATATCACTTAAAAATGTCTTTCAAAGTATGTCTGACAGTGTTTGAAAAGAGATTCTCCACAGAAATTCCACAGAAGCAATTTATTAAATAGTAATCAGATTATTTTTTTCTAAAATAGATGCACAGAGGTATTAATGTGACTTAAATTTGAGAATAATGGAAAATGGGTACAAGTCTTTCCTGGGAAAAAAATAATTGTTGTTTAAGGGGCTTCATTATCCAAAGGAGATGATGACCAAGTAAATTCCAGAATAGCTGGTTAGGGAAGGCTTCATTGGCCAGGCAAGTCTTCTGTGAAGAAGTATCATCCAACCTGATCCGAGTGGTTAGGAGTCAACTGTTCAGATAATTAAGGGTAAAGCATTTCAGATAGGGAATGCTTGAGTTGGAGGTATGTTTCATGTATTTGAAGAACAGAATGAAGCCTGCTGTGGAGGAGGATTATAGGAAAAATGTGGGAGTAATTCTGATTAAGAAATTTAAATTTTATTTGAAGAATATAAGGATGTCAATGAACTATTAGGAGAAGAGTGCTGTTATGATGCAGCTCACATTTTTACTCATTCTTTTATATGACCAGTGGATTGCAAGGGGCAAAAGTGGAAAAGAGACTCAGTTATGAAATTATTGGAGTAGTCAGAAGAGAAATGATTGTGATTGGACTAGGATGTAAGTAATGGCGATGATAGACATGGACAGAACCAGCATATGTTCATAACAAAAATCAATGGGATTTGCTAATAAATTGGATATGGAACAATGAAGAGTGAATCTAGGTTTAGGGTTTATGGTTCAATGTTTAAACCAAAAAACCTAAAAGGAGTTAAGCCTTTATTTGATAATTCATTGTATTATCAAGCTCTATAACATTTTTGTAAGTTTTCATATTTTTAGTTCTCTTATATTGCGACCCTCCTTGCCGTATTTTTTTTTTTTTTTGCATTAAAGAACCTTTTTTATTAGCAGCTTCAGGTGCTTTAATGGGTCTCAGCTAGATTTTTGTCAGAATAAGTAGGTATCAACTCTTTGTTAAACATTTTATAATAATATTATTGTCATTTTATCAAATGCCATTCTGGCTCACCTAAATTGTTTGTATCCTCAAAGAAAATATTGACACAATATTGTTTTCTCATGTAAATGAGAACAGTATTTTGTCATTCTCATTGCTTTTATTTACTGGGCTGTATTATTTCCAGGTATTTTATTCCTTTAATTTATGGCCCTCATAAGATAAATATTACTGTACTGGATGGAAAGAATTACTGTTTCAGTGATGAGTCACTCAAGTTTTTTAAGAAACACTAAAAATTCTTTGATATTTTTGATTGTGATAATGGAATTTTATAAAACCATCCTAATATAAATTTTAGTTTTTAAAATTTTTCAGTGGAGTTGCTTAACATTCAAGATTAATAAATGAATTTTGTATTTCTCAGTGTCAAAGTTCGATCAGCTGCTGTTACTTGTTTGAAAAATATTTTAGCCACAAAGACTGGACGTAATTTTTGGGAGATTTATAAGAGGACAACTGATCCCATGCTGACCTATCTGCAGCCTTTTAGAACATCAAGAAAAAAGGTCTCTTTAAGTAATTAATATTTATTGAATATGTACTATATCTGTTTGATTTGGATTATATCAGAGTGCTTAAAATAGTAATTTACTAATGTTTAGCCTTTCCTAGAAATAATTTCAGCTGTACTCTTTATTTTTATTTATTTTTTATTTATTTATTTATTTTGGTACTGGGGATTGAACTCATGACTTTGCACTTGCCAGGCAGGCTCTTGTGCCGCTGAGCTAAACCCCTGGTCCTAACTGTATGTCTTTAATCTAGGGGATTTTTAATTCATTATGGCAATATGGAAAAAACTGAGATAATCTGGAGAAGTGATGGTTAATTTGGGGATAGGAAAAATTCTTAATAATATGGCTTTGTGTCTTAGGAACCGAAAACCCTTTGATCCCATGAAAGTCGTTGATCCTGGGTTTGTTTTATAGCTATTGTGATCAGCAAGCAAGCATTTATTTCCATAGCAAGTTAATGTATTAAAACTTCTATGAAATGTAAGATGTATATGAGATTCTCTCTTTTTCCACATTGATATCATTACAAAGTTCAATAAAGCATTCTGTGAAAGATGTTGAAGTACTCTTTCAATTTCCTTACTCAAAACAATCTTTTCATAAAGTTACTGAGAAATGCAGTTAAGTTTTCACCAATTTAATTTCAGGGCATGTACATGGTACGTTGAAGTGGTGTCTTTACTGTACCATAAATTTAATTTCGCCTTAAAATTAGTAGTGATATTAACCATTAATGAAACTTGTAATATAACCTGTAAAGCACTTTGTTGTAATACTTTTAAAATATCGATTCTTTGTGTAAGATTTGAACATTGAGAAAGATGAGACAGAGTTGTGATGTGTTTGATACACATATGTACTACTAGTGAGTGATAGTACCTGAACCTGTTTCCTGCTGCCAAGACCAGTCATTTTTGTAACATCCCATTCTTCATCTCATATCAATGTGTTTTGATTTAAAGGATAATGATTGCCTCCAGAATTTTTTCTTAAGTATATTTAGTTTTACTTGAAAATAGATTAGTTGTTCCTAGGGGTTCATTTTACATAGGAAGGGTAAATGATCTTCTGATTCTATTTACATTTCCTATTTTTAGTTTTTAGAAGTTCCCAGACTTGACAAAGAAAGCCCTTTAGAAGACTTGGATGATACTAGTCTGTGGATTCCTCAAAGTGAAAATCATGATACTTGGATAAAGACACTGACTTGTGCTGTTTTGGACAGTGGAGGCACAAAGAGTGAAATTCTTCAATTAGTAAAGCCAATGTGTGAAGTAAGCAAATTAATTAACCTAAATTAGCTCCTTTTTTTTTCCTTTCCTTTCCCATTCCACCTGGCTTCTATGAACGTGATCATGACCTATGCATACAAAAAGAGTGTTATTGTACTGCACATTATCTTCACACAGTGTCACTCACACTTAGTAGCTATATATGCATCTGGGAATGGTTTGGGATAGATGAGTTATACAAGATGTGCTGAGTAATGCTACTGATAGTTAAAATATTGATGATTTTAAATTATTTGTGTTAACCAAAAGCTCTGATTTTCTTTTTTTACTTCTGATAAGATTACTGTTATTTACTTTCTCTGGTACATTTCATTGACTAAAAAAAGTGGGAGATAAGAGTTAGCTTTGCTTTTTTACTTTTGAAGGTATAGTTTATTTCAATAAACAGTAAAGATATGTATCAAATCATATAAAAGTTAATAGTCTTTTGAGGCATTGGATATAGCTCAGTGGTACAAGTGATTTTTGACATGGGTGAGGTCCTGGGTTCAGTCCACAGCACCAAAAAAAAAACAAAAACAAAAACAAAAAAAAACCCTACTATTTTATCAAATGCATAATTAAGGACAGCATGATGGAATGGCTCTGAAACCTACAAATTAACCTGTCAAATACGATTCAAATGAAATGTGAAAACACAATGTCGAACTGGGTCAAGTATGTTCCAATTAAAACAAAGTAATAAGGAAGTGGTTTGAACAAGCATCTACATTGAAAGCAATTTAAAAAGCAGTCTTTGGGCCGGGGATACAGCTCAGCAGCACAGGGCCTGTCTGGCAAGCGTGAGGTCATGAGTTTGATTCCTGGTACCAAAAAAAAAGGCAGTCTACCAAATCCCTGTAATCCCAGCACTCAGGTGGCTGAGAGAGGGAGATTACCTTGAGTTCAAAGCCAGCCTAAACTATATAGTGAGACCCTGTCTTTAAGAAAATGAATAAAATAGTCTTTATTTTCTACCGATAAGTAATGACAGTAAATAAATGATTACATTCTCTGCAGTACTATACTGTATTCATGTTAGTTGAACAGTGTTACCCTGGGCTTATATTCAACTTATATCTCATTAGTGAATGAAGCCAAGATTTTTAATAGCATCTTGACTTTGAGCCAGAAGGTCAGATGTTCCAAATGTACCTGTATACACACCCCAGTTCTTCTGTAGTTCCGCAGAGAGAGGTGGAAGGGGATAAAAAAAAGAATTATGGTGTGTTATATACATGTACCATACTCTGCACGATGATTATAATTACTATGTACTGCAAACATGTACTAATTAAAAAAATGAAAAAAAAATCCAGGAGTCTTCTTGACTTGTCTTTAGAAAGGAAAAACTATACAATTAGTGATCTACAGTCTGTCTTATGTGTGGGGTGTGATGAATATGGTAGACATGAAGTGTGGTTGTTCATTTATATGATAAATACGGAGTTTAAGTAATAGCAGAAATGAGGTTCAATATTATTATAAGGTGCCACACATACTGAAGCACTTCTCAGACTTGGAGTATGTCATACATACTTACACAAATTTTACACCTAGAAATTTGGGGTTTATTAAAAAGTAAAAATTTTAATGTGAATGTTGCAGTTCTTTAGTGGGTATAGAAAATGTACAAAAATGGAATTTTTCAGCTTTTCTCAAATTTTTCCTACTCTTTCTTTCTCCTTTATATCAAATCAGAAAACTTCTTTTGAGCCAGGAGTGGTGGTTCATTCCTGTAATCCCAGCACTTGGGAGGCTGAGGCAGGAGGATTGTTGCAAGTGTAAGACCAGCCTGGGCTACAAAGTGAGCTCAAGACCAGCTTGAACTACATAGGGAGACCGTACTTCAAAAAAACAAAAAAAAAGAGAAAACTTCGTTGTTATTAATAACATTTTTTAACTCTGAAATTATGTGTAAAATAATGATATCAGTTCATTTATAAGCAGTATCCTATTTCATTATATTAATTGCCTGTGCTGGAGATGAACAGTTATAGTATAACTGATGTTTGATACAGATACACTAGTTTAGTATTCTTTTTTAACTTTACCTGCTACATTACACTTTTTATTTTTTAACAGCATGAATTCATGGCACAAAATAGTGTATCATTTTTTAAAAGTTTAGTATGTCAGTAATAGAGAATTAAATTTTTAAATTAAAATTTCTGAATTTTACTCAGACTATCGGGTAAACTGTGTTTTGTGTTCTAGGTGAAAACTGACTTTTGTCAGACAGTGCTTCCATACTTGATTCATGATATTTTGCTCCAAGATGCAAATGAATCGTGGAGAAATCTGCTTTCTACCCATATTCAAGGGTTTTTTACCAGCTGTTTCAGACACTTGTCACAAGCAAGCCGATCCACAACCCCTGCGAATTTGGATTCAGGTATTCTGTTAAATCATTAATATTTATAGTATTAGCTTCTTGGCTTCAGAGAAATTTAGGATTAAGTTCGAATACCATCAAGGACATTTTACAAGCTTACTTGTGTAACTCTGAATTTCTGTTTCCTCAACTAGAACATAGGGATAAAAGTTGAAACAAAATTATCAATGTAGTAATGTTTGTAAAGCACTTAGACTAATTCTTAATATATGATGCTCCCTTAGTAAATTTTGGATATTAATAATGGTGCATTCCCTGTGTCAGGCACTGTAGTTGGCACTGACAACCCCCTTTTTCTGTCAATAGAAAAAGCACTTAAATAAATTCAATCAAATACATAATTTCATAGTTTCAGAGATCTGGCCAACTAACTTGTAAAAAGCAACCTTTTAATTATAAAATCATGCATATTTATTATGGAAAATAAAGAAAAATTGCACAAGTTTAGAAAATTATATTACCCCATAATCATATAACAATAGTTAACATCCTGCTGTTTTTTTAAGTAAAAGCTGGACCATATTTTATTTATTCTTTATTTTATATTCTTTCCTTCCGTTATATGACTTGAATGTCTCCAATGCTAAGAACTTAATAACAAAAAAAAAAAAAAAAAAAAAATTCTTCCAGGGTTTAGGGACATAAAGTACAAACATGCACAATTTGAGAACTCATTATAAACCATTTGAATCCTACATTTTTTTTTTTTTTTTTTGGTACTGGAAATCAAACTCAGGACCTTGCACATGCCAGGCAGTTGTTATGCCACTGAGCTATATCCCTGGCCCTCAAACCTAAGTTTTGTAGGTGATTTGTTTTTTTTAGTTTGTTTGTTTGTTTGGTGCTGGGTATCAAACTCAGGACCTTGTGCTTGCCAGGCAGGCACTTATGCCACTGAGCCATATCTCTGGCCCCCAAACCTAAGTTTTGAAAGCGATACAAGATTTACAAATCTTCACCATTAATTTACTGTATTTAATATGTGTAAACAAAATGAGGCACAAATTCACTATTGTGCTTTAAGACCAATACAATTCTAATAAAAGATACTGATTTTGACATTTTGCTTTAAGTAAATTGCTTCTCCCAACTTATTGTGCTCATGGTTGTAATTCTTGCAGTTGTTTCTCTGGTTTTGCTACAACCTTCATTTGGAATGATTCTGTTATCATTTAGACTTCATTTTGTTATGCCTTATCTTTTATATGTCTTCAACTGGCTAGTAGTAATTACAAATATTTGACTAGAAGGTGGAAATCATAGAAAGACAAGTAATACTGCACACCTCACTCATATGTGGAATCTAAAAGAATTGATCTCATAGAAGTTGAGAGAATAGTGGTTGCCAGAGGCTTGGGCAGCGTCAGGCAAGGGTAGACTAGGGAGAGGTTGATCTGTGTACATCAAGTTATCATTAGGTGGGAGTAAGAGATTTTGATTTCCTGCTACACAAATAGTGACTATCAATAATGATAATGTACCATATATATATATTTTTAAGTTAAAACAAAGGATTTTGAATATTTTCATGATAAGGAAGTGATGCATGTTTGAGGATATATATATATTTATCCTGATTTAGATATCACATAAGTTATACATGTATCGAAACATCAAATGATAATCCATAAATGTGAATAATTTTCTATATGTTAAGATTTTTTAAATGTTTGGAAAGCTCTGACTATAAACATGGATACAGTTGTCCATCCTGTGGCCTTTGTAGATTGTAAGTTCATCAGAATGATCTGGAATATGCTTAAATGAATTTTGAGTCATTGAAATGAAAATTCTAAAATAAAAATTCTCATGCACTTTGCAAACTATAGTATATCTCCTGTCTTTAATAAGGGGCATATATGTATCAGCAAAGTTATAAGTAAAATTTAAAATACAATATTATGTAATTTAAAGTGCTATTAAAAACAATTTTAGGTCAGGTGTGGTGGTGCATGCCTGTAATCCCAGCACTCTGGAGGCTGAGGCAGGAAGATCGTCACAAGTTTGAGACTAGCCTGGGCTACAAAGTGAGCTCAAGGCCAACCTGAATTGCATAGCGAGACCCTGTCTCAAAAACAAACAAACAAAAAAATTTAGTACATAGTTTGGTTGTAGTACAACCAAAGGTATGATTATCTTTCCTGTGTAGTGTGTTTTTATAACCTGAGGTAAAAATTTAAATTTTACACATAAAATTCTGCTACTGAAAAAGGGTAGTAGATGTAGATTCATGTAGAATTTAATGACATATCTTTTCTGATATTTAAATTTCACTGCCTTCACTTGAAGTCCCAAATGCATTTGGGTGGCCAAAGCATAGAGTCATCTTTTTCATCAGTTTCACGTGTCCTGCATGAATGGCACTCAGTTGCCCAAGCCAGAACCTTCTCTGACTTATCTGATTACCAAATCCTGGCATTTCTGTGTTATAAATAACTTTACTCCATGTATTTCCCCCAGTTGTCATCATCCTTCTGCCTTCTAGCTCTGTGGTTCAGCACAGTTGAAATTCTTTATTATTAAAGTTTTTCAGGTTCTTTCCTGCTTCTATTCATCTCAGGTACTGTTAATATTCCCTGGTATGCTATCTTTTCCTCTTCTTTTGACTGCTTTTGTTTTAGATCTCTTTTTCTATGAAACTTTTCTCATCCTTACAAGCTTCTCAGCTGTATTCCTCAATAGCATTCTAAACTTACTGTCATACCACTTGCCACATTTATGTTGAGTCTCTAGTCTAGTCAGTGAGTTCTGTATGGCTAGAAATTGTCTTGTTCATGGTTATATACTGAGAACCTAGCACATAAAAGATCCTAGATATTTAATGCATACATGGATTAATACCTCTTCAGAAAAAAATTATAAATTTCAATGTAAATTCTAAGTGAATATAGATAAATAGATAAATAGAGATACAGATGGATTTTTGGTTGTTTTATTTTGTTTTTTGAGACAGGGTCTTGCTAAGTAGTTCAGGCTAGCTTTGAACTCACTATGTAGCCCAAGCTGGCTTTGAACTCACAGTGATCCCTCCTGTCCCAGCCTCCTGAGTGCACCACCATGCCCAGCAATTCTAAGTTATATTAAGCCAATTGATTTCTTTTAAAAGAAGAAGAAATGCCATCAAATTCCATGTATTTATTAAGAATCAATTTTGTGTTAGATACTCCCCACCAGAATCTTACACGTAGGGGGAGGCAGACATGTAGACAAGAAGGATGAAACTACGTTAGCAAATTTGTCTGGGACTAAAAACAGATATCTTTCTTTCTTTGTCAGAGTCAGAGCTCTTTTCCCAATGCTGTTTGGATAAAAAATCACAAAGAACAATGCTTGCTGTTGTAGACTATATGAGAAGACAAAAGAGGTAATAAGTATTGCTGTTTGAGTTTGGGGGTCTGAAAATAGTTTATTTCACCTGTAAATCTGTGAGAAACAGCAAATCATTTTCTGAAGTTATTTTTGTGTTGCCTGTCTTAACTATTGTCTTTGCTTTAATTTCTTGGAAGTCATAAGTGTTGTATAAATGTCGTATTTGTGTGTCTTTATTATAAGGTATAAATTTCTTTACTATGTGCAATAGTCATCAAAATTTGTAGTAATATTGTGGCATGGTGTTTGTTTTTTTAATTTGGACCTAGTATTTTATGGTGTCTTTGTCCTATGATTTCTCATCCGAGATTTTTAATAAAGCACAGGCATCACCTGATTGATCTATACTGCTAGAGAATTGACCAGAACTCCAGAAAAATAGTACAGTAGGTCTGCATAGATGGACTTGACTTATAGTAGTTCACCTTATGATTTTTCAATTTTATAATGGTATGAAAATGATAGCATTCAGAAAAAAATCCTGTGTTTAATTTTTATGTTATTTCAGGCTAGTGATAACGCAGTATGATCTTCTCTAATGATGCTAGGCAGTGACAGTGAGCTGTGGCTTCTAGTCAGCCCTGTGATCTCAGGATAAACCATACTCTACAGTGTGCTGTGTTGCTAACTTGTAATGTTCAGTAACTTAGGTATATTAAATGCATTTCTAACTATTTTGTATTTTATAGTATTTTCAAATTATAATGGGTTTATCAGGGTATAACCCCACCCTAAGTCAAGTAATATCTGTAATTTGAATATGTAGGAATTGATGTCCCATGGAGTATGTATGGTAGTAGAGACAGTGGTTGGTAAAGAGTGAGAAAAATGTGGGAGAAGAGAGAAATATTGTTTAAGTAAAATCTTTTAAAAATTCTTTTGTATCCCTTTCATATTCTTCCACTGCATTTGTAGTTTTTGCCTTTTAGTGTGTTTAGTTTTGATTAGAAAGTTTCTAGTTACCTTATTCTTTTGCACCAGATCTTTTTCTGAGAAAGCCCATAAGAAGCTTTGACTGTTGCTGGGAGCATTAGTTTTCTAAGTATTGGGAGGCAGTTTTACCTTTGAATCATTCACTTCAGACTTTCTGGGATACAATGATACGGACATTAGCAGGACTTACAGAACATAACAAAATTTCTTTTTTAAAATATATTTTATTTTTATTTGACACATAGCAATTTTCAGTATAAAAATTCATAGCATTCAGAGCTAGGCATGGTGATGCATGATTGTAATCCTAGCCCTGAAGGAGGTTGAGGCAAGATTGCAAACTTGAATGCCACTTGGGCAACTTAGCAAGACACTGTCTCAAAACAATAACTAAAAAGGGCTGGAGATGTAGTGGGCCACTCGGTTTGATTTCCAGTACTGTAAGAGAGAAAAAAATGGTAATATTTAGTTCTATTTATGAATAAGGCCTTAAAAAAGACTCTTGAGAATATATGAATGGGACACAGAAAAAAGGGTAACAACCCTGAATTTAATTCCAAGTCTGGGCACTTAAAAGCCTGTGATCTGGACAAATTACTTGCTGTTTTTGAACCTCGGGTTCGGTCTTAATCGTCTGTGAAATCAAAATAAGGTGGGGTGGTTTATGAGAATTAAAATAAGTAAGATAGGTACTGTACCTGACATTCAATAAGTGTAAGCTTCCTTTCCATGGGCAAGTTATTCTTCTCTGAAGTTTGAAGATCTTGAGACATAATAACTATACTTACGGGGCTTGGTATGTAGCAGGCAATTCATCAGTTTTCCATGATTGATTTAACTATTGCATCTACTCTCTGTGTGTTGTCCTGGTTGGTTTTTACAGGAAACACAGGCTGAGGGGCAGAATTACTAATGATCCTACAGCCAGAATTGTTTGGGACAACTAGCTCTGAACCTGTACCTGACTGTGTCGTACTCCAAAGCCAGGGCTCTTAACTGTAGCTTTGTCACATCTCTCCTTTGTTTTGTTTTGAGAGGCACGATTTTACTGTATAGTTCAACCTGTCCTTGAACTCACCGTGTAGCCCAGGTTGGTTTTGAACTCTCACAGATCCTCCTGCCTCAGCCTCCCAATTGCTGGGATTACAGGCTTGCACCACCACTCCCTGCTTTGTCACATCTCTAATGTTAGTTTGGAAAAGATAATATCTGTAGTGCCTTCCAGTTCCAATGAACCATTATCACAGTGGAAGATTTTTATTAAATAACAACCTACACAATAAATTAAGGAGAAAATATATTAGGAAAAACACGATTGTGTTTTAGAAGAAACAGTATTTTCATTAAGTTGTCTGTATCAAAGGAAATGTACGTTTGTGTGTTACTGTCTATTCTGTGCAGCCTATTCTTAGCCAGTAGTGCAGGGATTTCTTGGTGTAGGACAAGTAATGAAGCTCAAACATGTACAAGGTGATGGCCTACAGCTTTCAGGAGATTCTTTAAAAGGCTTGTGATCCAAAATGTTTGAGAAACTAGAGTTACATTATCTTAGGGGTGTCTATACATACAGATTGGGGAAATGTGGTTTTGGTTATTTGAATGTAACTTTCTAACTAGCACTTGCTTCCATCGTATTCTGTATTTAGATGCTTTTCTTCTAATATGGAAGTTTAAAAATGAAATGATATCATGTTCAATTTTTCTTCAGACCTTCATCCGGAACAGTTTTTGAAGATGCTTTCTGGCTGGATTTGAATTATCTAGAAGTTGCCAAGGTAGCTCAGTCTTGTGCTGCACACTTTACAGCATTGCTGTATGCAGAAATCTATGCAGATAAGAAAACCATAGATGATCAAGAGAAAAGGTAATAGAATTTAGAATTAGAAGTTTTTAAGTTTTTAAATTGTTGTCTCTCACATGTTTGGCAAATACTCTACCACTGAACTACATCTCCAGCCCCAAATTGCTATTTTTAAAGCAAGTGTGCCTAGGTTTAATTTTGGTTAACATTAGGAGAAAGTACTTGACAAATAGGGCTTGTCTGATTTGACAAGTCTGTTTTGGTTTTATTCCCTCAGAGGTCTGATGACTGGGGGAGAGCAAACAGATAATATATATAGTGAGCAGCTGGGCATGATGGCACATGGCTATAATCCCAGCACTTGGGAGACTGAGACAGGTGGTTCTCCGAAAGTTCAAGGCCAGCCTGGGCTACATAGTGAGTCCAAGGCCAGTGTGCACTACGAAGTGAGACTCTGTCTCCAACAAACCAGCAAACAGGATGTAGAGGTTACAGAATGTTAGTTTTCTTCAGTGGTTCTTTTTGGATGAGCCAAGGCTTTGTAAATCTAAGGTGGTGAAGAAAAGAATAAGCAAATAGGGATCAGCAGTTTACCAGTGCTGTCAGGCCAAGAAAATGAATCACTTGTTTAAATTTCCCATTCAAATTGTTTAATAGCAAAATGCCTCATCTTGGGCATTCCTGATATGTATAGTTTTGTTAACTTGTTCCTGAGGAAGTATGAGATTTCAGTGTTAGTGTCCATAAGTTTTTTTTGGAAAGAAAGAAATTCAGAACTTCTCCAAATAGGATTTAGACAGCAAGTGTCGATTCACAACCTCAGTCATGTTAATATTCCTGACAGAAGTCCTTCCAGCTGCATCGTGAATATTCACTACACCTGAATAAATTACAACCTTAAATTTACAAAGTTATACCCACTAATGTAATCTTCCCAACTTTTCTAATTTCTGTGTCAAAATTTTTTAAAACACAATATACTAATAAGGAAACTGCCTGTGATATCTAGAACATAAAGTTTATAAAACAAACTAGAAAGTTGTCAGTAGTTAGAGTGCCCCCTCTGCCCATCATGCTGAGCTCCTTCTCTTGAGTTTTGTGTTTTATTATTCCTTCAGATGATGTTTCTTCTATTTAAAATGAAGTGTGGTTTAGTAAATTCTCTTATTTGTGAGCTTTAAAAGAAATTATCTTTTCAATTTTTTTACTCAGGATTTTTAAGTAAGATTTATCAATGTTGTCCGTTTCGCTTAATTTTTCACTGCCATATGTAATACTGTTGGGAAAAGATTCCCTAATTTGTTTAATCCATTCACCTATCATTGATATATATTTTAAGTGTAGAATTAGTAGGTTACAAGGCATATAAATTTTCAACCTTCTAAGAAAGTGCCAAATTGTTTTTTAATATGGCTCTGCCAGTTTTTGTCAGAAATGGAGTTGGTAAGAAGTAGATCAGTAGAAAGCCTTATATTTGAGTGAGGTAGCTAACTTCATCTATTTCTTGTTTGAGTCAAAATGGTAAGAAATCAGCTGAAAGAAATTTGTAGAGACTAGAGGCACCATCACATATGACAGACAATATTTATTTTATAAATCGGATTTTTAAAATTATAGACAATGTAGCTCTCAAAAGATTTTAAAATTGAAGTTACTTACCAAACTTACTTACCAAAGTTACTTACCAAATGTGGTTAGTTATGCTAAATGCAAGGTTTAAAGGTAAGATCTTAGAGTAGACAAATCTGAGTTCTTACCCTGAAGTCCTATTCATTTGTTTTATAATCTTAGATTTAAGTGGATCCTAATATTCTTTTCTCCCATTTATTTGTTTTATAATCTGGATTTAAGTGGATTCTAATGTTCTTTTTTTTTTTTGTACCGGAAATCAAACTCAGGACCCGTGATGTTTTATTGTTAGCAGATTTCTTAATTTTTGTCAGTTTATCAGTGTTAAGTCATATCTTATGATCTTAATTAGTAGGTCTGTAATTATTAAGTCAAACTCATTTAAACAAGCCTTACTATGAATGTTTTGGTGTATAATTTTTCCATATATAGAAGATTGTTGTTATGATACAATTTTTATTCACAGAATTAACATTCACAAATTTCTAGTCTTCAGTCTAAATTATATTTTGCTTTAAAATACAAATTGTTCATTGTTTTATTTGTAATCTCCATTAGTTTTTTCTGCTAAAGTCTATAATACATATATTTATGAGCCTTCAAAGAGTATGTTCTCATTTTAAAAAATGCTCTTGTGATAAACAGAAATCTTACATTTGAAGAAGGAAGCCAAAGTACAAGTATTTCTAGTTTGAGTGAAAAAAGTAAAGAAGAAACTGGAATAAGTTTACAGGTAATATTAGAGGCCCTATTGTTTATAACACTATTTTACAGATGGGATTATTATAATGATGTCATTTGATTTTAAAACTGAGTTTCCTTATTGGACTGACTATATATATATATACACACACACACATATATGTAGATATAGATTCATAATTTGAAGTTAGATCTTCAAGCAGACAAACGAATTTAAATCCTGACTTGGCCATTTAGTTATATAATCTTGACCTTTCCAACCTTGAGTTCCCTTATCTGGAAGATGGAAATAAAAACATGTGTCTCATAGGGTGAGTTTGTACCTTGGATTTTATGCCATAGCACCCTATCCATTTTCTTTATGACACTTACAGTTTACAGTAATTTTTTTATCTGACACTGTGCCTTGGCATAGGTACTGAATGTTCCAATTTTAAGTACTTTATTTCATGTTTATGAATAGAAAGATCAATTAGAATTGACAAATTGTGCCAATATGGGTGAATTTATATTTAGAAAATATTTCCTACATCAAAAAGCATAAAGGCAGATATATTGCTTTGATCAGTGTTTTGTGTAATACAGCTTCTCTTCTTTTGTGCTTTTTGTACTTTCATTTTTATTTTATTGATACTGTTTTAGATAGAATCACTTTCATGTATAAATTTTACAACAAAGATTTAAGTAATCAAACCACTTCTTTTTTTTTTTTTTTTTTTCTTTTGTCTTTTTGAGACAGGCTCTCACTATGCAGTTCAGGCTGGCTTTGAGCTTACTTTGCAGCCCAGGCTGGTCTCAAACTCACAAAGATCCTCCTGCCTTAGCCTCCTGAGTGCTGGAATTTCAGGTGTGCGCCATTGCACCCAGCTCAAACCACTTCTTTATTTGTTATACATATCTGTTACACTGAAACAATTGAGTTTTCTTTCAAAGAAGAACTTGTGACTTTTATTTTTATTAGTTTCAGTTTTTAAGAATCAGACTTTACAGAATTTCATTTTCATATATATAATTTTATCTGATGGTAATATTTGTGTTTTTGTGATTATTGCATGTGAAATTGTGGACAGTTCGAAGGTTCTAAGGCAGTTAGTTCTACTACTATCATTTTGTTGTATAGGATCAGTTGACTGAATTATCTTTTTTTTTTTTACTTTATAGCACAGCACTTAGAGTTAAGAGCTATGTGTTGGTAATGATAGAATTTAAAATTTGCTTAATTCATAGAGTGATTTTTTTTTCCATGTTTTGGTTATATTTCTGTTTTCAGGATCTTCTCTTAGAAATCTATAGAAGTATAGGAGAACCAGACAGTCTGTATGGCTGTGGTGGAGGGAAAATGTTACAGCCTCTTACTAGGTAAACTGCTTTTTTCTATGTAAAAAGTAATTCTGTTTATGAAGGAATTACGTGTATATAGAACCAAAAGATATTATTCAAATTTTTTTTTTTTTATAGACTACGAACATATGAACATGAAGCAATGTGGGGGAAAGCCTTAGTGACATACGACCTTGAGACAGCAATTTCGTCATCAACCCGCCAGGCAGGAATAGTTCAGGTACATTTTTTCTGCTTTGGTATAGCCATCACTAGTGTGGTACTGATATTATTTCAGTATGTCAGTGTAATATTTAGGCAGCCAGATAAACTCAAGAGATATGCTTGGAAGTCATCTGTTTTTCAGGCATTGGGGTAAAAACTCAGAGATGTAAAGGAAAACCAAAAAGGTCATTGAGTCCATGGATAGTGTAGGTTTATTAATCATAATTTTTGTTAGCTAACCATAAGAGTTATTTTTTGAATTTGTATGATATGCCAGGTAGTATATAGTACTTAGTGCTTCACTTGGAAAATCTAATGTACACTGTTTCTTACACTTTTCATTGGAGTCAATCACTGAAGCTACCATTTTTATTACTCGTTAAGATTCCCGAGCCATTCTCCCATCAAATAGTAGCTAGTTTTGTGGTTTTGGAGAATCATGCTAACTAAATGATATGGAATTTTAAGTGATTATGTTCAGTTTTTTAAAGTTAATTTTTATATTTGCTGCTTTTTCTCTGGTTTTCTGTTAATATTTCATTTACTTTTTAAAATAACTCCTGTTTAGGCTTTGCAGAATTTGGGACTCTGCCATATTCTCTCCATCTATTTAAAGGGATTAGATCATGAAAATAAAGAGCAGTGTGCTGAAATGCAAGAACTTCACTACCAAACTGCGTGGAGGAATATGCAGTGGGACCACTGCAGTTCTGTCAAGTAAGAAGAACTCTGACCGTTTTTTTTTTTTTTTTTTTTTCCCACTTAAATTGCCCTTTGCCTTGGTCTAAACAATGGCTTTAAAAAAAAAAAAAAAGAAATTCCTATTCTATGAATAATGGTAGTTGTATTTTTTAATTTTGTAGGTTTTATAATCTATGCATATGTCCAAATGTTTAAATAAGATAGTAGTAAGCAGTTAACACACCTCGGCTTCAATTTCACACTGCTTTTTCCTTTATTAGGGCAATTCCATCTCATTGTCTGTCTGTCTATCGTAGGGTTTTTCTGAGACAGGATCTCATGTAGTTCAAGCCATACTTGAACTCACTGGGTGGTTTAGAAGGCCTTGAACTTGTGGGAATTCTACTGCCTCAGCTGCCCAAGTGCTGAGATTACAAGTGTGCACCATCACACCTGGCCCCAAATATTTTGAAAATAGAAATATAAAAGGTATTTCTTTGAAGAATCCTCTGAATCTTTGTTGAACTGAAGAATCCAAAAAAAAGTATAGACATTTTTCTTTTTATTCCTTGCTATAAACTTTTAGTTAGGTGGCACTGCTATTAAAAAATAGTGCTAGGAAAATAACACTTAAAACCTGAATGTCAGGTCACCATATTTTTTAGTTTTATTTATTTATTTATTTAGTCTTTTTGAGACAGGGTCTTACTATGTGGTTCAGGCTGGCCTTGGGCTCACTTTGTAGCCCAGGCTGGTCTCAAATTTGCAACGATCCTCTTCCTACCTCACTATCCCAAGTTCTGGGATTACAGGAGTGCGCCACTACACCCAGCTTATAATTTTTTAATTAAAAGCCAAACACCTATTCTACTGAAGGATTTCATTTTGTGCAGTGTTTGTTCTTGTTTTTGTTTTGTTTTATTTTGTATGTGATTTGTTTTTGGTTTAGTTTGGTTTGGTTTTGAGACAGTGTCTCGCTATGAAGTTCGGTCTAGACTTGAACTCACTATGTAGCCCAGGCTGGCCTTCACGGTGAGCCTCTGAAGTACTGGGTTTACATGCATGTGCCACCATACCCAGCGGTTTTATGTAGGTTTTTTATGCCAGAAACACTAAGAAATTAAATCTTGTTTCATTGCTTCATAGTAAAAGCATGTCATTAATTGAAATGGCTTTCTGATTTTGAACTATATAATCACTACAAAATTAGAGATTTGCTCTTATATTTTTAAAAGATTGTACTGTGCAAGCAGGCTTTGCTTGTCTATATAAATCAGCATACAACCTTCTTCTCTTTGCCTGCTGTTTCAGCTGCACAGCTTTCTCTGTGTATTTTGATCAGCCCATGCATTTCCTATATTCACTCCTAAATAAATAAACGTATCTTCCGCTTTTTCCTAGTTGGAGTGTGGATGCCACTTCTGTCGTTGTCTCTAGTTTAATGAAGTCGTATCTTCATCTTTAGAGAAACCTTTCATGACCACCTGTTCTAATTCTCTGCATATCCCTTGCCACTGTGTGCTACTTTTCTTACTTATTGTGCAGACCAGAACATAAGCTCCATGAGACTAGGGACCTAATGTGAGTTGTTCACTAATGGCTCTCCTGCAACTAGAACCTGGTTTCTAATGCCTGGCATGTAAAAGTAAATGAATGATAATATATTCAGAACTAGGCAAAGTATCTGAGAAATGTCTTTATTTTATGTTTGAAGAGTTTAATGACCCACGAAATTCTTTGTATTTCTTACCAAAATTTTCTAGAAGTGTGTTTTTATATGAAATACTAATTTTAGTTAAAATTTTGACCTTTGGTTGCATTATTTATGCATGACTATCTTAGGATTTTGTTTTTAAATGTATGTTTTTCTTTGAAATTTTTTGGATTAACTTCACAGTAAAGGAATAGAAGGATCCAGTTACCACGAATCATTGTACAACGCTCTGCAGTCTCTAAGAGACAAAGAATTCTCCACATTTTTTGAGTGTCTCAGATATGCCAGGTATTGTAAAAAGACAAAGTTACTATTTTTCACCATTTAATGTCATGATTTTTCTCAAAACTTGAGTAATTTCAATGTAAGGATTTGCATTGATGCAGAGATAAAAAGTCTATGGGTATGGTCAGTTGTTTCCATGTCATTCTTTTTTTTTTTTTTTTTTTTTTTTTTTTTTTTTTTTTTTTTTTTTTTTGGCGGCACCGGGGATTGAACTCACAACCTCACGCCTGTCAGACAGGTGCTTAAGTCACTGAGCCAAACTCCCAGTCCTTTCCATGTCATTCTTGTTTCTCAAAAAGTTTTCCTTTGTGACCTCAGTTCCATTTTTTTTTTTCCCTAAGCCTTCAAAGAAGTTATCATGTTGCCTACTAACTTGCTTTTTATCTGTACGGTATCAGGAGAATTTTAACCTTGTTTTCTTTACTAGTTACATAGCATTTAGTCTCTTAATATTAGGGTTCTAATTTATAAATGACTGATGGTCCATGCTTTCAGGCTTATTTTGAAGAACAAGTAAGATTATCCATGTGAAAGTAACTGTAATAAGCCGTAACATTTTTAATAGTATTTAGTGACCTCTCTAAGTCCTATATTTATGGCAAATAACATTTGCGACCACTTAGGTGCTTATTATGTGCTAGCCAATTTGCCAGGCTCTTTCTGTATATGTTCTCTAATCATCAAAATAACTGTGAAAGTGAAAAAACTGTGGCTTAATGAGACCCAATAATGTGTCCAAAATTAGACAGCCATAAATGGCAGAACTGGGCTTTAGATCTCAGTGTGTGATTCCAAGACTAATTTTGTTTCTGCTGCTATTGCATATTTATTATTGCTTATGAATATTAACTATTGTTAGGTCCATAGCAGTCCTATCATGAGAACTTTTTAACCTTACATTTGCAGTTTTATCTCTGTACACATCTTCTTAGTTTTCAAAGTATCTTTTTTATTTTGCAACTAGAGTCAAAGAAGTAGAAGAATTATGTAAGGGCAGCCTCGAATCTGTATATTCGTTATACCCTGCACTTAGCAGATTGCAGGCCATTGGAGAACTGGAAAACATTAGGGAGCTTTTCTCCAGGTATGTGATTCATAAGACTTAATGCTAAAGTGCAGTGTGTGATTTATTAAATAAATTAATATATTGAAAATTTTTCTCAATTCTACTTTGTAATATGGTAAATGTCAATAGATAACAGTCTATAAACGTTGAAAGTGCTTTGGGCTCAGTAATTTCTAAGAGCATAAATGAGTTTCTGGGACTGAAATGTTTGTTATCTGTTACTCTGGGGTCATTTGGGATGAAATGAAGGTTTGGTTCATGGGAATCTGTGTTACTGTTTCCTTCTGTATCAAGCAACAAAAGAGCTTTTATTTCCTAGTCACCTAATCATCTTTCTGTGTTCCCTGATTTGGCTTTTTTTTCTCTCAACACAGTAGTCCTGAAGGATTAGACAGTTTTGCTTACTTTAACCTTCTGGGAAAAAGCAGAAAAACTTTTTTTTTTTTTTAACTTCAGAGATTATTTTACAATCTTTTAAATGTTCATTGTAGGACCAGGGATGTAGCTCAGCAGCACTGCGCCTGCCTGGCAAGCACAAGGCTCTGAGTTCAAGTCCTGGTACCAAAAAAAAAAGTGCATTATATATGGTCTTTCTGCTGACTGCTTAAGGATCTAACCTCGTAATATTTTGTAATTTTCTAAAAACAAATTCTAGGCCTATTACCACAATGTCTTTGTATTGTGTCTTAAATTTCAGAATATGCATAATTTTTTTCACTTCTCTTGCTTACATAAACTTTGTTATTTGGATTTCAGATCAGTCACAGATACACAACTCTCTGAAATATATATTAAGTGGCACAAACACTCCCAGCTTCTTAAGGACAGTGATTTTAGTTTTCAGGAGCCCATCATGGCTCTGCGTACAGTCATTTTGGAGATCCTAATGGAAAAGAAAATGGAGAGCTCCCAAAGAGAATGTTTTAAGGACATTCTTACCAAACACCTTGTAGAATTCTCTATTCTGGCACGAACTTTCAACAACACTCAGGTAAATAGGATTCAGAGTTATGTCAGCTCTTGCCCTTTCTTTTTATTACTCAGATAATAACATAAGTAAAGAAGAAATGTCAGAAATAGAAAACACTATTGTACAGTATAACTATGTAAGATTTCTCATGTTGTTCCAGGCATGATAGCCCATGCCTGTAATCCCAGGCAGTCTTGGAGGGTGAGGCAAGAGGATTGCAAGTTCAAGCCCAGCCCGTGCAACTTAGCAAAACTGTCTTAAAATGAAAATAAGAAAGGAAAAGGGGCTGAGGATGTTTAGCTCAGTGCATAGGTTAAATTCCCAGTACCACAAAAAGAAAAAACAAAAAAAGATTACCCATGTTGCAATTAGACAAACGTGTTTAAGTCTTGGGCAAGGTACTTATCTTCTCTTAACCTCAATTTCCAGGTTGTAAAATAAGAAGATGCCTACCTCACTGTATTGGTAATTATTTAGTGACTTGACACACAGAAAGCAAGCAGAGATATTTGACAGTCTAACAAACAGTGAAATTTTCTCCACATGTGATAATGGGTGCTTTCATTAGTAATAATAGGAAGGGCCAGGGATATAGCTCAGCAGTATAAGCAACTGTCTGGCCAACACAAGGTCCTGAGTGTGATTCTGAGTACCCCCCCAAACCATGAGGAAAAGTTGAGCTTCCGTGCATTTGCTCTCCATTAGTAATAATAGTAGTGATACTAAAAATATTTATTCACATGTTATTTTCATTTCAGCTCCCTGAAAGAGCAATGTTTCAAATTAAACAGTATAATTCAGCTGTTTGTGGAGTCTCTGAATGGCAGCTGGAGGAAGCACAAGTATTCTGGGCCAAAAAAGAGCAGAGTCTTGCCCTGAGTACTCTCAAACAAATGATCAAGAAGTTGGATGCCTGTACAGAGGTTTGATATTTCCTTTTGTCTCGATTTTTCATTATTTCCTGAATTATTATTTTACACTTATTTTGAAATTGAAACTATATACATATGAAAAGGTGTCTCAAAAAATATTATTTGTTTTTTGTTTTGTTTTGGTACTGGGGATCGAACTCATGACCTCATGCTTGCCAGGCAGGTGCTTACACCACTGAACTAAATCCCCAGCCCTGAAAAATATTATTTGTAAAGGGAGTTTTGAAACTGTTTTTCTTGTCTAGAACAAGTCTATCAATTCATCTTGTAATAGATTCATTTAATTTGTTCCAGCTTTAAATATTTTTTTCTCTAGAATTCAACAATATATGGGGAAATTATGAAATACCTACTATAAATTTGAAATAGCAAGTGCAAAAACAGAAGAGGAAATGCATGAAAGAACAAAAGTGGAAAAAAATGAAGCAAATTGAAGCAATCAGAATGTCATTGCAAATACTTTTAAAGTATATCTGATACTTAATTTAACATCCCCTATTAATTATCCCAAAGTTGTGTTGGCCACTTCAACTGTACTCCCAGCATATGATGGGTAGACTAGAGGAATCTATTTGTAGGAATCATGAAGTGATCAAAGGTTTAGTGGCAATGATATCTCTCAGACGTACATGTTTAGTGAATCTGAGCTTACTGGACTTTTGCAAGTTGTGTACTTGTATGACAATCCTCCATTATTAGAGAATTCATCATTATACCAAAGCACTGGATGCCAATATGTTTTGAGATGTTTCTTGAAGAGTATTGACCCTGAAGTGTGGACTGCCTAAAAGTTACTCACCTTGTTTGTACTTCATTTTTCACACGTGCTAATGGGGGATAATAATGCTACTCAGTTTATAGGACTCCTCTGAGAATAAAATGAGTTAATATAAAGTTGTTACAAAGTACCTTTGCGTGCCTGCCACCATCGGGATACCTTATTCCTGCAGGCAGCCAGCAAGGGCAGGGAGAAACAGCCAGACCTGCCCCAGAATTCCTGCCACCACTGGGATACTCTCTTCCTTCAAGTAACCACTGTGGGCAGGGAGAAACTGCAGACCCCCTCCTGCATGCCTGCTGCCATCAGGACACTTGCTTATCTCAGGTAACCAGCATGGACAGGGAGTAACAGCCTGATACGCCCTGTGCATCCACAGACTGACACTGGAGACCTTTGCTTCCCGCGGGCAGCCAGCACAGGCCAGGAGAATCTGACAAACACAACCCTGTGCACCTGCTGCTATCAGTGGAGTCCCAGTATAGTCATGCAGTCTAAGAGAAGGAGCAGCCCCGCTACACGCACCCATCGCCATCAGGAAAGCCTTGGTATAGCTGCGTGGGTCTGGAGAACCCCACTCAATACCCCACTGCCTCCCCAGGAACCTGGGTTCAGAGAAACCCAGGTGCCTGGACCATTCCCCTGTGTTGGAGGGGAAGCCAACATGGGAAGTGCCTGGGACCCCACAACTGGCTTGTTGGGAGGAACCCAGGAAAATGTCAAGGTGAAGGAGCAAATGGCAGTGTCGGTCCCCCATCCACACAGAACAAGTCTGGGAGATACAGACATGGAAGAAAATGGAAGTCACATACCTGAAATCTCAAAAAGGATAGCAACTGAAGAAACAACTTCATGAGGCAGTAAAAGTAATCAGATCAGAAATAATATCTCAGGTAAAAAAATCACAAACATCGCTTCTCGGCCTTTTGGCTAAGATCAAGTGTAAAAAACCACAAACATAATGAAAGACTTGCTGAGCATATCTAAAGAAGATGTAGATAAAAAAAAAGAGCATAGGAAAATGATGGAAACCTTGTATGAACAATATAGGAAGAAATTACAATGCATGAAACATTCAAAGAGATATAGATATCCAAGAAATTAAAAACTCCATTGAAAGCTGGCAAAACCACTTGAAAGAGGCTAAAGATAGACTCAGGCCTTGAAGACAGGATTACAGGTAGTGATTGTGAAAGGAAAGATCTCTTAAAAATAACAAGGAACCAGGAAATAACAATTCAGCAGCTGCAAGAAAATGCAAAGAAAAATAATTTAAGACTGACAGGTGTAGTTGGGCATGGTGGTGCACGGCTTTAATCCCAGCACTCGGGAGGCTGACGCAGGAGGATCATTGTGAGTGTGAGATGAGCCTGGGCTACAAAGTGAGTTCAAGGCCAGCCTGAAATGCACAGTGAGACCCTGTCTCAAAAAATAGGGCTGGGGATTTAGCTCAGTGGTGTCAGCACCTGTCTGGCAGGTTCAAGGTTGTGAATTTGATCCCTGGTACTAAAACAAAAAACAAAAAAAACTGACAGGCATCATTGAAAAAGCAGGAGTCACCACAACTGGCATAAAAACACTATTTACATAAGTAATAGCAGAAAACTTCCCATACATAGGAAAAAAACCTGGCATACAGATAAGCAAGGAATATAGAACTCCAACTAGCCATAACCAAAATAAATCTATACTCAGACATGTAATAATCAAGATCCCAGAAATCCAGCACAAGCACGGAATATTAAAGACTGTTAGAGAAAAGAAACATCACCTAATCAGAATCATGGCAGACTTCTCAACATAAACCATCAAGTCAAAAAGAGGTTGGAGTGAAGTATTTTAAATCCTGAAAAAACTTCCAACCCAAGTTGATGCACCCTGCAAAACTATCTTTCAGAATTGATGGAAAAATAAGATACTTCAATGATAAAGAACAACTGAAGCAATTCATGACCACCAAACCAACCCTACAAAGAACGATGAAGGATATTCTAGAGAGAGAAAGATGACCACAGTTCCAGGAACAGCAGGAGAGGAAGATTGCCAAACAGAGCAGGCAGTTGAACAGAGGGGAAGAGGAGGGTGCCAGTAGCAGGAGGTTAGCATGGCAAAGATGAGACATTGCATGCCAGTTGTAATCATTAAGGTGGATGACCTCAGTTCACCAATAAAAAGAAACACAGGGTGAGTGGATCAAGAAACAAGATCCATCAATATGCTGTATACAAGAAACACATTCAACTGGAAAGGAAATTCATAGACCAAAAGTCAAAAGAGAGAAGACAATGTCCCATGTGACAGGAAATCAGAAAAAACCAGGGGTATCTTGCCCATCAGCCATAGAATGGAAAAGAAAGATTTTATACAATGAAAAGCCACTTAACTATAAAGAAGGATAATCTCAAGGCTCTTGTAGGTAAATGGATTGCAACTTGAGATCATACTCATGGGTGAAATGGTTCGCACTCAAATGGGTAAACATCTAGTTTTAACTCCCTAGCATAAAAACTAGTGAGTCAGTGAGATTCGAAATGTACAATAGATAATGTGAAAGTGATAGAGGAGGAAATGTCTAAAAAAGGAAGGTGGTAACCATTGTTAATTTCCTATAAACTTGTTTTGAATTCCTGTATCACTTTCATTGGTTTCTTAGGTTTGGTTTTATTCTGCCCTCTTTTGTTTGATTTTATTCTGTCTGATGATATGGGTGGCTATTTTGAAGATAACAAGATCTATTATGGTAGCCATTGTTGATTTCCTATTATCTGGTTTTGAAGTCCTGTATTACTTTCATTGTTCTGTTCTAATTGGCTTTCTTGTTTTATTTTGTTTCATTTTCTTCTCTTTAAAATAAATTAACTCACCATGTACTAAGTTAAAATCTGAAAGGATTAAAGATCTCAACATGAAAACAGAAATTAAATCTGCTGGAACATAGAGTAAGTAAAACTCTTGAAGACATTAGTGTAGGCAATTTATGAGTAAAAGCCAGATTGCACAGGAACTATCACGAAGAATCAACAAATGGGATCTCATCCTATTGAAAAGCTTTTGCACAGCAAGCGAAACCACCAAAAGAATGAAGAGACAACACACAATATAGGAGAAAATATTTGCCAGCTGGCCCTCAGATAAAGTATTACTATCGAGAACGTATAAAGAACTTAAAAAAATCAGTCCCCCAAGATTTAAAGACCCAGTCCAAAAATGGGCATCTGAGACGATCACACATTTCTCAAATGAAGAAGTACAAACAGCAAATAAATACGTAAAAAACATTCAACAGCACTGGTCATTCGAGAGATGCAAATTTAAACAACACTGAGATTCCACCTCACCCCAGAAAGAATAGCTAGTATTAAGAAATCAACCAATAACAAATGCTGGAGGGACTGTGGAGAAAAAGGAACCCTTCTCCACTGTTGGTGGGAATGCAGGCTGGCGCAACCACTGTGGAAGTCAGTGTGGAGATTCCTCAAAAAGCTAGGATTGGAGGTCCCATTTGACCCAGCTATTCCCCTTCTGGTTATCTTCTCAAAAGAACTAAAAACATCATACCACAGCAGTATATATGCACCTATGTTTATAGCTGTACAGTTCATAATAGTCAGATCTTGGAAACAACCTAAATGCCCCTCAGTTGAGGAGTGGAAAAAAAAAGATGTGATATTTCTAGATAATGGAATACTATTCAGCTATAAAGAATGATAAACTAGACATTTTCACACTTAAATAGATGTGCCTTGAAAATATACTTATCAGTGAACTAAATAAGTCACACATGTAACCATCATATTGTTGCACTTGTGTGACGAACTGTAAGAAAATCTATGTATGTATATAAAAAATTAGTTAAGATAAAGAATTTTGAGTGAAAAGTAGTTTTCACACAGACATTTTCAGACTTCATTTTTACTGTGAATTGTTCTTTTGAAAATAATGTAGCATTCATAGCATTGTGTTTCTTGCTGATGTTTTTCTGATATTCCATACATTCTTTTTTGTTATAAAATAAAATTTAAAAAAATAATAACTTTTTAAAAGTACCTTGCATATATAATTATTGAGTACATTAGGTTATTCTAGTGATAATAATAATTAAACAGTACACAATGATTATTTCATAAACTCACATACTTGGAATTATATATAAAAAAGTAGATATATGGTGAAAGAAGTTGGGGGGAAAACACTTCACTCTGCTTTTTCTCCCTAAATGGACAACATTTTTGTATAGTCATGATAATGAATTACATTTTGTAATTTTGCTTTTCTTAAACAGAGTGATCCAAACCTTAAATTTATACACACAGAATGTCTGAGGATTTGTGGCACCTGGTTAGCAGAAACATGCTTAGAAAATCCTGCAGTCATCATGGAGACCTATTTAGAAAAGGTAAGATTTTGGAGGAACTCGCATCTTTTTACCATGACCAAATGTATTTCAGAAGCAACTGAAAGTATAATTTCATTCCTTCATATACTAGTACTGTTTGACCTCTGTATGCACTGTAAAGCAGAATATTAACACAAGGAACATATTTTGAAAGTAACCTCAAGTATGCCTTGTCTCTCTTCCCCATTTCCTGCAACTGCTGTTTCAGTAAGTTGTTTGTGATAATTTTTGTGCTTTTTTTTCCCCCCCGTACCAAAGAATTGAACTCCAGGCGGGCACTGTGCCATTAAGCTACATCCCTGACCCTTCTCCTCATCATCTACAAAAATAGCTGATAAAGGAATATGCCATTTATATATAGTATAGCCACTCACAAATAAGGCTTAGGACTTTGGTTTCTCCTCCCGTTCTTTCAGTTTGACTAATTTTGGAAATATAGTTTCTACTTCACTAAATAAGTGCAACATGAAAAGTATGTTGTGATTGTTTTAAATTTTAAAGAGCTTTTGCTTTTGTAGTTTTTTTCAGAGATTAGCTGTTACAGTTATTTGAACATTGTCAGAGTTGTCTTGTAAAGTCAAGAGAATATGTCCTTCATATAATTTAGCTTTTGAGTATGTAAATTAACATTTAATGTGAGTTTACCTTGATCTCAGTGATACTTTAAATGTATTTAGTAGTTTAAAATATAATTTAAATGAATATGTGTTCTTGAAGGCAGTGCAGATTGCTCGAAGTTATGATGGCGAAAGCAATGATGAGCTCAAAAATGGAAAAATGAAGGCATTTCTTTCATTAGCGAGGTTCTCAGATACTCAGTACCAGAGAATTGAAAACTACATGAAATCATCAGAATTTGAAAACAAGCAAGCTCTCTTGAAACGGGCCAAAGAGGAAGTGGGCCTCCTAAGGGAACACAAAGTTCAGACCAGCAGGTAATTAAGTGTCTACAGGAGGCGATTTGATGTTCACCAGTTATCTGAGTGAATGTTTTTGCAAAAAGGGTGACTTAAACTTTTTTATCTTACAGTTTCAAGCACTAAAACTTGGCTTAGGTACAGATAGATTGTCTTTTCCCTGTAGTGGTTAATCACAACTTAAATTACACAATACACTGACACATATTCTCTTATGCAGAATTCATTCCCTGGTTTAGAGGTCCTTGTGGTTGTGTAGATGTTACATTTTGAGTTTTTTTTTTTTTTTTTTTTTTTTTGTATTATTGTTGGTGAAAAAGAGAAATATTGAAATAAATACAGAAGACTGGCCTTTTTTTCTGATTATTTTATTTAAGTCTGCATTGGGTCTATATATTTTAGTATAAGTAAAGAATTAAGTTAAAGAACTTGAATAGGATCCACTTTGTCTTTGCATGCCTAAAAGGGTGTGAATTGCACAATTATAACAAAAATAAATTTGTTTCCTTTACAATCCTTAGAATGTTGCATTTTCTCTTGGGATAATTGATTTTTCATTTATGTTGTATATCAAGAATGCTTTTGTAGTTCTGTAAAATTTTATGACTTTTGTGTTTTACTTTAATTATCTAATTTAAGGTACACAGTAAAGGTTCAAAGAGAGCTAGAGCTTGATGAAGGTGCCCTCCATGCACTGAAAGAGGATCGTAAACGCTTCCTATGTAAAGCAGTTGAAAATTACATTAACTGCTTATTAAGTGGAGAAGAACATAATATGTGGGTGTTTCGACTTTGTTCCCTATGGCTTGAAAATTCTGGAGTTTTTGAAGTTAATGCCATGATGAAGGCAAGTCTTACTGAATCCAACATTTAAGCTTGTGTTTTAAAGACTTAGCTATAAAGACCTTTGCAGTCCAATTTTGTATACTTCTTTGTATCCCTAGCAATTGACTCAGTGCTATACATGTAGGTATTTGGTAACTTCTCAGTGATGCAGATCTGTGTGGAGGTGAATTTATGTCAGGGATTTTGATATCTTTGCAATTAGCACAGGAGAGTAAATAGAATGGAATACTAGATTGGGGAATTTGGAAGGCAGTTAAAGATTATGGGATCACAAGTGCATTTTTTTCCTCCTATTATGTGCTTTTTGGGAATTAGAATTACCTTTGTAAATGGAAAAAATATTTTTAAGAAAATAAAACAGTGGTATTTCCTAAAATTTTGTTTTTTAAATATTAGATTTTGACAATGACACCTACTATTAAAAGTATGTCAACAAGATACATAGTGTCAGTCAATTTAAAGGTTAAAGGTACAATAATTCTCTTGGTTGAAAAGAATGATAAAAGACAATAGATAACAACTAATCTCTGCTGTGGTATGACTAAATCATTTTACTTTTCACATGTAGAGGAAAACAGTTACTCCATTACTTCACTGACTTCTCAGGAGTCAAGCTCACAACAGGATTCAGATCTACATTTGTCCTCCTTGGAGTCACTGGAATATAAGCAGTGCCAAATATATCAGTTGAGACTGCAATTTAATTTAGCAACAAATAGGTTAACTTATCATTGAATCAACCTCAGATAATCCATTAGAAAGACCTTTAGATAGGCTAAGTGGCAAATTAAAAAATGAAAATTTTATTAACCACTGTGTGGGGCTAGTAGAGGAACACTGTCTAGAATAATTTATTTTCTTAGACGTGAGACTATTTGAAATGTATTATTTCTTAATTTTGCATTATTTTGATGTTAGGGAGATGGAATGAAGATTTCATCATATAAGTTTTTACCTCTTATGTACCAACTGGCTGCTCGAATGGGGACTAAAACAATGGGAGATCTAGGATTTCATGAAGTACTCAATAATGTAAGTAGATTTAAAAATCAAAACAATAATTGATTTCTTTTATATTACTATGTACTGGACAAAGCAAATACAGATGTTTCTTTCCTGGAAATGGAAGTACACGTTTTTATATGTATTCTTTCACTCCACATGTTACTTTGTGTCTTATTCCTCATCTCTCTGGCCTCTCTGGCTTTCTTACACACATTAAAATATACATAGTGCCCCCACTGCAGTGTGTAGACAGTAACATGAATTCTGATATTAAGTAAAATGGAAAGTGTGGGATTTTTATTATGTATTACGTGTAGAACTAATAGTTCTTTATTTTCTGACAGCTCATCTCTAGAATTACAATGGATCACCCCCATCATACTTTATTTATTATATTGGCTTTAGCAAATGCAAACAAAGATGAATTTTTGACCAAACCAGAGGCAGCAAGGAGGAGTAGAATAAGTAAAAATGTGCCTAAACAAAACTCTCAGCTTGATGAGGTATTTGGATTAAACATAAATACTTTTTTGAGTTATGATATTCTTTTTGAGAATATTCCTTTAAGCCTCAGGGATTTTAATAATGTATGCTGATACTTGTACTTCATTTTTAAATTCTTTGGTATTATGATGATACCTAAAATTAGTTTAAAATTCTGACTGTTTCTCAGAACCAGAGATATCAGTAGTAGTTTACCTTTTATTCTCACAGAAAGGGGCCAAGGGAAAAAATAGATTTTTGAAAGGCACCTAAGTCAACTTACTAATGAAATACATAAAAAGTATAACTTGAGATTGTTATACTTTTCATGTATTTCATTAGTAAGTTGACTGTTGAGTTTATATATGATGAATTATGGTTCTTTCATTGTTTAGATTTGTGCATTAAGTTTCTATCTCTGTTTTTTATAACTCTGGGAAAATGTTAGCAAGTTCCTGTGTAATATTTTTGGTTTTTGTTAATAGGATCGAACAGAAGCTGCAAACAAAATAATACATACTATCAGAAGTAAGAGACCTCAGATGGTCAAGAATGTGGAGGCACTTTGTGACGCTTATATTATATTAGCAAACTTAGATGCCACTCAGTGGAAGATGCAGAGAAGTATGTCTTTGAAAGCATGAATGTTGCTACTCCTGCTTGACCTTCAGTGCTTTTTTTTCCTCAGTTTGCAGTTGTCACTGAAATATCTTTATTTTTATATACAGAAGGCATCAACATTCCAGCAGACCAACCAATTAATAAACTTAAGAATTTAGAAGATGTTGTTGTTCCTACTATGGAAATTAAGGTAACTTACCATTAACTTTTGATTTTTTTAATTATGCTGAATTTATTAGATTGAAATAGCCTTTCTGTGTCATGAACATTGATTAAATATTGACAGTTTCATTTGTTTCAACCTAGAGGTTTTCTGTATTAGATTTCCTTTGCCTAAGCTTTAAAATAATGAGAGACTTCTGCTTTTTCTTTTCCTTCAGTTCTGCACCTCCTGTCTTTTTTTTTTTTGTGGCACCAAGGATTGAATTCACAACCTTGCACCCACCAGACAGGCGTTTAAGCCACTGAGCCAAACTCCTGGCCCTGGTTTTTTGAGGCAGGATTGCACTATGTAGCTCAGACCGACCTTGCGCTCATGTTGTAGCCCAAGATAGCCTCGAACTCACAACACTCCTCCTGTCTCAGCCTCCTGAGTGCTGGGATTAAAGGCATGCGCCACCACACCCAGCATCACTTCCTGTCTTTCTTATGAAAGTCTACAGTCTATTCTTTTCATTTGCAGAAAAAGGAAAATTTCCATGTGGCTATACTAATTCTAATTTTTGACTCAAAAATGTCCCTAATTACTTTAAAATTGCCACTTAAGGACAGGGATGTAGCTCAGTGGTGCAGTGCCTGTCTAGTAAACATGAAGCCCTGAATTTGATTCCTGGTACCAAAAAATAAAAAATAAATTTGCCATTTAAAATTTATTTTTCTTTAAATGCAAATAATGTGTTTGACCTGTTCTTATATTTTTTATTAGGTGGATCCCACAGGAGAATATGGAAATCTAGTGACAATACAATCATTTAAAACAGAATTTCATTTAGCAGGAGGTTTAAATTTACCAAAAATAATAGATTGCATAGGTTCTGATGGCAAGGAAAGGAGACAGCTTGTCAAGGTGAGACTGTTTTTTTCTGGTGTAGTCACCTACCTGGTTAATGACATCAAAATCAAAAAAATTTTTCATATATGTTTTTTTCCTTCATTGTTTGGGTCTCTATTTTTATTATGAATAACTATGAGGAAAATTTGTGCAGTACAAATGTATTGTTTTCTAAAATCAGAAAGTTTGTCTCTTTTTGTCTAAAAGGCTATCATTAATATACATTTGACTCAAGTAAAATAGTACTATTAACATGTAAAGACATGGTAAGGTGAACAGTCAGCTTGACTGTTATGAAAAAATCTTGTGGTGGTTCTTATTTCCATGACTAGAACAAGTTGAAGGCTTTTGCCTCTAGTTCTGTGCCAGATGCTTTTTATTATTCCCAAAAGAGATAACACTGGGCACTGCTGGGGAACAGTGGAGAGACACAGCATTGTTCCTCCCAGGTGTTTTGCAGTGTGCTTTTAGGTTTGAGAATTTAGTTACTCTAATTACAGAAGGAGCTAGAGGAAACTTTTCTATCAGTCTGCCTCACTAATGAAAGAATAGCAGTAGAGCTTAATTATTTAAGATTGTAAAGATGGTCAGATTGACTTGGGAGTGCCTTTTACTATCCTCAGATAACTGTATGTTTTCATAATAAAGTGAACTGTGCTTATTCATGTTTGATTATTTTGAAGGGCCGTGATGACTTGAGACAAGATGCTGTCATGCAGCAGGTATTCCAGATGTGTAATACACTCCTGCAGAGAAATACTGAAACTAGGAAGAGGAAATTGACTATCTGCACATATAAGGTAGTTTGTGTTCTTTTGCTTCACCAAAAAAAGATGCCATTGCTTGGACCAGTGTTTTCTGTGAAGGACCAAGTAGTAAACAGTAAATATTTTAGGATTTTTGAGTCTCTATCACATAATTTCTGTTTTTTCTTTATGACCTTTCAGCTCTGAAGGGCCATTTTTAGCCACAGGCTATAGAAAATTATTGATGCTGGCTTTGGGTAAAAGGCCATACATTGCCAACCTCTGAGTTAGAAAATACCATTTTTTAAATTTTCTTTTAAGACATATTCATTAATATTAATTATGGGTAGTATTTCTTATAGTCCACTGAGATATTTCTCCCAGTCTTTTTTTGTACTCAGCAATATATTAAACAGCCTTTACTTAACAGTTGTACTGTGTATGAAGGGGATATTTTTACAGTTTCTTATTGGTGGGCATTCGAGTTGTTTAAATTCTAGTGCTACTCCAAAAAGTAGTGCTCTCCAGTGAATAACCTTAGGCATAACAATTTCATCCATGTGGCGGTGAATCTGAGGCATAAATGTCCAAACTGGTGGGTTAGAGGATACATGCACCTGTTATTTGGTAGATATTGCCATTAATATCAATGGGGGTTATAGCCATTTACATTTCTTCTAATAATTTGCCTGAGAAGATAATCCTCAAATCATATCTTATTAGCTGGATTTATCTCTTATATTAATTACTATGTTTTTGTTTTTTGAGACAGGATTTTGCTCTGTAGCCCAGGCTGGCCTTGAACTTGTACCTCAGCCTCCCAGGTGTGGGATTATAGGCATGTACCACCATGCCTTGCAAACTACTCATTTATCTTATCTTTAAGAAATATAAACCTCATTTTGAAGGGCCCTGGGTTTGATCCTCAGCACCACAAAAATAAATAAGAGGTGATAGATCAATAAAAATAAATTGACTTCAAATTTACTGTATTTATGTACAGTGTATACTAAGTGTATATTAAAACTTTTTAAAAATTCTTGAATAAGCTGAAAAATGTGTGTGTGTGTGTATGGTACTGAGAATCAAACTCAGGACCTTGCACTTGCCAAGCAGGTGCTTATGCCACTGAGCTATATCCCCAGCCCTGAAAAATGCTATTATCTGTAGGAATGATACAATTATAAGCAACATTTCTTTTATCTATTTTTCAGAATGAATTCTTTTTCAGAATAAACTCTTTTTTAGAAAAATAATTGCTAAACTAAAAATCCCCAAATAAGGGTATGGGGAAAAGGAAATTGCATGTAGTCTCTAGAACCCTGATTGAGTCACTGTGTTGTAATTGAAGGGAGAACATAAACTTTGAACTTCTTAACTGCTTTCAGAAACAAATTATAAAAAATTGCTTGTTGCAGGGGAAGGAGGGCAAATTATTTGTTAGTAAAAATGATTTTGTCTGAGAAGAGATGCCTGTTGTGTCTCAATATATGTGTCTCCTTTTGACAGTATACACTGACATCTGAGGTTTGGAGACCCAGTTTTTTATTTTTGTTTTTTTGTTTGTTTTTTTTTTTTGGTACCAGGTATTGAACTCAATGACCTCGCGCTTGCCAAGCAGGCGCTTATGCCACTAAGCTAAATCCAGGCCCCTTGGAGACCCAGTTTTGAATTGTCAGTATAACCATTTATAGAGCATGGATCCCAGGATTGGGAGTGATTCCACAGAAGATCTGGGATAGGGATACACTAGGAGAAGCACACATTTTTCTAGCTTTAAAGTTTGCAAGCAATTTTTTACATTGAAGTTTATGAAATATTAATATAATGCATTCCATTAAGAATTTTGAAAAATAGTTTGTCGTCAAAGAATGCTAAATGCAAAGTTAAATACCTGTGAAAGATACTCTTTAGAAGTTACTTCTTTTATGCGGTTTAGATTAGTAGTACTCAAACTTTAGCAGACATCATAACTTGGTTATATGTTATTGTAATATTAGTAACAAGGGATTTATTATATAGTATATAAAGAACTCTTACACACTAGTAATAAAAGATAATCCATTAGAAAAATGAGAAAAGAATATGATCATTTTACAAGAAGGAAAGATTTGAGTGGCCAGCAAACCTATAAAATGATTCTCTGCTAAGTCATCTGAAAAATACAATTTAAAACCACAGTGCATTATAGTTACCTACCCTTGAGTTTACCAAATATAAAAATCTGACAAAACTCTTTTGAAAGTTAGGGGATAACTTCTGGTGAGTGGATAAATTATATACTCTTTTAAATAGTTATTTAGCATATGTGCTTAACTAAGTTGAATATACATATGCCTTATGACCCAATTATCCCATTTCTACCTGTACACTCTAGAGAAACTGAAATATGCTCACTAGTAGACTATCATTATTTTATGGTTATTTTAGGAAATTTGGTAACAGTGTAAATGTTAATATGCAACAGGGTCAATTGGATAATTGTGGTACATTTACACATTTTGCAGCAGTGAAAATGGATGACTTAGAAATAAATGCACTAACAGATAAATGTAAATCATTGCTTAGTGAGGTAAAAAAACGAATTATACAAGCATACACAGCTTTCTAAAGTTTGTAATTATTTGTGTATGAATAACTTTGAAATAAAAATACAGCAAAAAATACATGAACATGTCAGTTAGCAATCTTAATGGTGAAAAGGAGCAAGAAATTGTTAAGGGATACAAATATGAGAAAATCTTAGGTTTGATAAAGTTGCTTAACGTGTAAAAAGGTATTTGCATCACTTTTACACTTTTATGTTTATAATGTGATATTTTAGAAAGCTACCTCAATACAATTTTCATTTTATATTTAGGAAAATATCTCTTAGGGAAATTAATAAGATTGTAAAATAAGAATGCATGTTTCAGTAATAAAGATACATTAAAATTGAGACTACAGTCACGGGTAATATTTTTCTTGGTGAAATTCCTTAAGTTTGATTGGTAACGCAAGTATAGGGAAAGTAGCTGAATGTGATCATACACATTGTTGTAATCCCAGCTACTCAGGTAACTGAAGCAGGAGATTTTCAAGTTTTGAGGCCAGTTTGGGCAACATAGCATGGCCCCTTCTCAAAAAACAAAGTGCAGTTAATTCCTCTGCTAAATGGAACAAATTAAGTGTGGAGCAATTGGAGATAATGAGTGAGTATAATTAATAGGAGTTCCCTGAGGGAATAGTGGGAGATTGAGAGATGGTTAAGCCTTTACAAGAGTAAGCAGAAAATTTAGAAAAATCACATTAGTTTTTTTTTTTTTTTAATAGAATATCACATTCTTTGAGTTTAAGTTTATTTCTGTTGATTTCCTTCAAGAAGCTTTGTCTCAGGGCCAGGCGTGGTGGTGCATGCCTTTAATCCCAGCACTTGGGAGGCTGAGGTAGGTGGACCGTTGTGAGTTCGAGGCCGACTTGGGCTACAACGCTAGCACAAGGCCGGCCAGAGCTACATAGTGTGACCCTGCCTCGAAAAACTAGGGCCGGGAGTTTGGTTCAGTGGCTTAAGCACCTGCCTGGCAGACGCAAGGTTGTGAGCTGATCCCCAGTGCCATACACACACAAAAAAGCTTTGTCTGCTATGGACAGAGAAATATTCATACTGCTCAATAAAATGCTTTGCACTAATGGTTAAATGACTATCAACTACTCCTTAGTGATCATCCATAATTAAAAGTATTTAATTTAACTTTAGGTGGTTCCTCTCTCTCAGCGAAGTGGTGTTCTTGAATGGTGTACAGGAACTGTCCCTATTGGTGAATTTCTTGTTAACAATGAAGATGGTGCTCATAAAAGATACAGGCCAATGGATTTCAGTGCCTTTCAATGCCAAAAGAAAATGATGGTGAGTAGTATTCTAAACATTATTGAAAGATCGTTTAATAGCTTATTAAAACTGATAGCTACTACAAATATTATGGAATATAAAATATTTTCATTTCACAAGATAATTGTTTAGGATACAAAGTTAAAAAATAAGCTGACCAGGATGAAAATATGGAGGGAAGAAGGAAGTTTTTGTTGTTGTTGATGTATGTTTGCAGTACATAGTAGTTGTGTTCATTTTGGGGGATTGAGTCATTTTCAGTCCCTTTCCCCATCCCAAATCTTCCCGATTCCCTTCCCCATCTCTAACAAATCTACCTTGTTTCCTCTGTTATTTTATTAATTAATTTATATTTTAGGTTTTCCATTTGAGAGAAACTATGCTATATTTAACTTCTCATGTCTGATTCATTTCATTTAACATTATGGCCTCAATTTCCATCCATTTTCCTGCAATGACATAATTTAATTCTTCTTTACTGCCAGTTGTTATTCCATGGTGTATACTATGCATTTTTTTTTTTTTTTTTGTCTATTCATCTGTTGATGAACATCTAGGCTGTTTCCACAGCTTAGCAACTATAAATTGCACTGCTGTAGATATGGGCATGCACGTATGCCTGCTATACAATCTGATGTCTTTTAGTTTTTGGGGAGATTATTGCCAAGAGAGGTGTAACTTGATGAAACAGACTCTTCATACTGATTTCCATAGTGATTCTTTCATTTTTTTCTCTTTCCTATTACAACCCCACTGCTGTGATGCCACCTGAGATTATCTGGAGATACCTTTGGTATTTCTGTTTACTTTCATCTAGATTTTGAATTTGATTAAAGCAACTAATAGTCACTGTTGATGTCCCTCTTTCATTTAAAAGTAATATGAAAATCCTAAAGAGACTGTCATTAAAATTTATTGTTTTCCTGGCCAGACTGTTGGCTTCTTGTATGTAGATCTTGTTCATCTTTTCATTTCCCCTTAGAAACAAAGTGGACATTAAATACAATATTGAGAAAATAAATTTATATATGATCTCTTTAAAGGATGTACAGAAGAAGTCATTTGAAGAGAAATATGAAATGTTCATGGATATTTGCCAAAATTTTCAACCAGTTTTCCGTTACTTCTGCATGGAAAAATTCCTGGACCCTGCTGTTTGGTTTGAGAAACGATTGGCTTATACTCGTAGTGTGGCCACTTCTTCTATTGGTAATCTTGTGTACCACATTAGATACAATACTTTGCAACTTTCTGAATTGCAGGTGATGATGGTGGTAATAAGTTATTAATCAAGCTATCTTCATTATTAGATCAATGGGTTACTCCTAATTCTTAGCTTCTACTCATAACATTTGCAGATAAGAATTCCCCTCTCAGGAGGGAAGTAAGACTGTTTTTTTCTTCGTTGTATAGTGAATATGGCACATTTTCTCTCCTGTCTATATATTGAGATTTTTTTTGAAAGGTAAAATCTTTAATAACTCCATTTGATATACTTTATTATTGTTCTTTTGCTCAGAATCTCTATCATACCATGATATTATCACCCAGTGGTTGATTTTTAATAGAATTTTGTTTTCAGTGTAGAAATAGTGATACAGATTTTGAATGTGTTGTACTATATATATTACATTATTTTTAATCTATAAAATATTGGAATAGCTAGACAAAGCAAAATCCTAGCATATGAAAGCAGGAATAAAAGAGGTCTTCTATTTTTTTAAACTAAAGACAACTCTGCATGACTTAAGCACTCAGACACAGTGTGAATGTTTTGCAAATGTCTCCAGAATATTTGAAACTCTTTCCTACATTGAGAATCACTAAATTGATTCAAGTGATTCAGCTTGTAGCAAGGCCTAGTTAATATAGCATTAGCCAGATACTTGGCATCTTGACTGTATTTCATCAGGTTTAGTGTTTTAAGATATATTATCCTGTGTGTTAAAAAAAAACGCAATTTTCCTGGATATATGTACCTGTTGAAGTGAATTAATGATTAATTTGTGTTCAGTATCTTCATCATGGAGAAGAAAGTTTCACTGAAGAATGACTTCTCAATTTATAAATGTACTCATTACAAATTTGGGTGCATATAATGTACTGCTTTGGCCCAGGTAAATAATGGGTCTCAACTTTTAACCACAGTAGTTTCCAAAGTACTAAATATTTTAAACCTTGTACTTTTTAATAAAGGGAAATGTTGTTTTTTAGCAAATTATCTATTTGAAAACGCAGTATACATTAAAGTAGCTGACCAGATTTGACTTAAACTCAGAATGGCCACCTGTATACCTAATTTTCTTTTAAGTAGGCTGAAAAGCCTGAAGTACTTACAAATAATTAAGTCAATGAGATTAGTTGAAATTATGGTGTTTCTTAGAAATAAAGAATTTTTTTGTGGCACCGGGGATTGAACTCAAAACCTCGCGCCTGTCAGACAGGCTCTTAAGTGACTGAGCCAATCTTCCAGCCCTGCTTTTTGGCAGGGTCGCACTGTGTAGCTCAGGCTGGCCTTGTGCTCGTATTGTAGCCCAAGCCGGCCTCAAACTCACAACGCTCCTCCTACCTCAAACTCCCGAGTGCTGGGATTAAAGGCGTGCGCCACCACGCCTGGCTGAAATAATGAAAATTATTAATTTTTTTCCGCAGTTGGTTACATCCTTGGCCTTGGTGATAGACATGTACAGAATATCTTGATAAATGAACAGTCAGCTGAACTTGTTCATATAGACTTAGGTAAGTAATAAAAGATTAATTTTTAATATTTAGTCATCAAGGTATATTATTTGCTTACCAAGATACTATAGATATGAGAGACATAATCAGAGAAATAAATTATATTTAGAGGCACATATACACATATTTTATATATTTATATATGTGTATTTTAAAGCATAAACGTGGTGGTGCTAGAAGAGGTGACAGTTAAGTCTTTTGAGGAAGAAAAGAAGGATAATCAAGACAGAAGACAGGGCAGATTTGAAAAAAGGAATGATTATGCTGTTGCATGTTGTAGACATGGTGAGACATTAAATGTTGTTGAAGTTTGTGTGTAGTTGGGTAGCTAGAAAGAGAGATTAGTAGCAAGGTATAAAAAGCTAGGCTAAGGAGTTTTAATATCAATCTGTTAAATGATAGGAAATAAGTGAAGATAAAATTAAACAGAACATGATCATACTTGATTTTTTAAAAAAAGATAATTTCAGAAGCAAGTCAGAGAACTATAGTGGCAGCAGGAAGATAAATTAGGGAATTTTTTTTTTTTTTCCGGCACCGGGAATTGAACTCACAGCCTCACGCCTGCCAGACAGGCACTTAAGCCACTGAGCCAAACTCCTGGCCCTAATTAGGGAATATTTTAATAGTTTAGTCCAAATGTTCATCACTTCTTATCTAAAGTTTTCTACAGACTAAGAGACTAGATTTGAGGGATATTTTTGATATAGACTACACCAGTGATGTTAGATGTGAAAACAGAGACAGGAATTGTGTCAGCAGTGAGTGCTAGACAGAGTTCTTAGAATTTACCACAAAACTATGTCCCATAACAACTCTCAAAAACTCAACAGCAAAAAAAAAAAGTCAGTTGTAACATAGGCAAAAGGTACAGATATGTCACCAAAGAGATATTCAAATAGCAAATAAACATTCAAGAATGTTAATCTGTACTACAAATATATATAGTGGTTTATCCCACAATAGCCAAAACCTGGAAATAATTCTGATTTCCTTTAGTGGACACATGCTTAAAGAAAGTGTGTTATAACCTTATCATGGAATATTACTCAGCAATAATATATTGATATACACAACAATTTAGATGAATCTCCAAAGAATAATGCTGAGTGAAAAAAGTTTATCCTAAAAGGTTATATACTGTGTGATACTTATATGATATACTTAAGATGACAAAATTATAAAAATACACAACAGGTTAGTGGTAGCTAGAATGGAATGGTAGTGGGGAGTGATAGGCAAGGGAAGGAGGTAGGAGTGGCTATAAAAGGGCACTGTGTGGGATGAAAATGTTAATATGTCTTGGCTATATCTGTGTCGATATTCTGGCTGTGATATTGTACAAAAGCTATTGAGTAGCTTTTCAAGATATTACCATGAGGAAACCTTTTTTTTTTTTTCTCCGGCACTGGGGATCGAACTCACAGCCTCGCATCTACCAGACAGGAGCTTAAGCTGCTGAGCCAAACTCCCAGCCCTAGTTTTTTTGAGGCAGGGTTGCACTGTGTAGCTCAGGCCAGCCTTGCACTCGCGTTGTAGCCCAAGCCAGCCTTGAACTCACGACGTTCCGCCTACCTCAGCCTCCTGAATGCTGGGATTAAAGGCATGCGCCACCACGCCTGGCTACCATGAGGAAATCTTAGTAAAAGTTATATAGAATAATCTAGTTTTTTTTTTATTTTATTATTACATTTCAGGTATGCATAATGATCACATTCATCATAGGGAATTTGTACCTATTGTGATATATCTTGAGTCTTTTTTTCCTATTCCCCTATACTCCCTTTGATCCCTCTTCCCCTCCTTATGTACAAAAGCTTTGTTTCCACTTTTTCCTTGTTTTCTCATTTTTTCTTTCCTTTTTTTTTTAACTTTTATTTTAGAGAGAATAAAGCCAGTCAAAATGAAACAGTGAAAGTGATGTAGGACTTCAAAACAGGATAATAGAAAATCAACAATGGCTACCATAATGCCTCTTGTTATCTTCAAAATTGCTGTCCACACCATCAGACATAATAAAATCAAACAAAACAGAACAAAATAAAGCCAATCAAAACAGAACATTGAATAAAACAAAACAGTGAGAATAATACTGGATTTCAAAAACAAGACAGAAGGAAATCCCCCATATTTGCTCTGTTGCATATTGTTATCCTCTTACTAGATGCTCAGACTACCAGCTTTAGGCCTGCAAAGTCAAACAGACAATACAAGCATTAAGTTGTTTTTGTACCTCAGTTGCTATCAACTTAGCCTATGTTGCTCTGAATCAGCTGGTTGCTTGGGGAGAGGAGCAGTGTTCTTGTCTCCCAGCCCACATACAGGTTGACTCACAGGAAGGGTGAATTGGCTTTTTGTTTCTCCTTCCAGGCCCAGCATTGCTTCTGCCAGCTTGCAGCAAGGGCAAATTGGTTTCTTGCTACTCCTCCCAGCCCCAGTATGGCTTCTGCCAACTTATGGGAAGGGCGAATTGGCTTGTTTCTCCTCCTAAGTCCACTATGGCTTCCACTGACTCCTGGGAAGGGTGAATTGGTACCTGGTTTCTCCTCCCAGGCCCAGCATGGCTTGCACCAGCTCACAGGAAGGGCAAATTGTCTCCTTGTTACTCTTTCGAGGTCCCGCATGGCTTGTACTGGCTCATGGAAGGGCAGATTGTCTTGTTTCTCCTCCTGGGCCCAGCATGGCTTGCACCAGCTCATGGGAAAGGCAAATTGGCTTGTTTCTCTTCCTGAGCTCAGCATGGCTTGCTTTCCTTTCCTTTCCCCCCTTCCCCTCCCTAGTTCCCCTTGCCATGTGAATATTTTCTTCCTATTTCACAATATCTGCTACATATTTTGGGTCCTTATTTATACTTTCAAACACCAGAGAAACAACATGGTATTTATGCTTGTGTCCAATGTATTTCTCTTGAATATGGTCTCAAGATGGCATCCATTTACCTAGAAATGTCTCGACCCTATCTTTCTTTATGACAGAGTAGTACTCCGTTGTATAAAAAACTACATCTTCTTTATCCATTCATTGGTTGATAGGCATTTGGGCTATTTACAAGTTTTAGTGTATTATGTCTTTATTTTTTTGGTCCTGGGGATTGAACTCATGACCTCATGCTTGCCAGGCAGGCACTTACGTCACTAAGCTGTATTCCCAGCTCCTAGTGTATTATTTCTTATAACCACATATATCTATAATTATTTCAAAAATAAAAATTTCATTTAAAATATTTAAAATCATAAAGTACATATATATGTCATCTGCATTTTAAGGTCTACCAGATGATACCTTTTGTCTTCAAAATCACCTTTAATCTAAATTTCTCTGATTATGTTAAGAAGTTACAGTTTTGGATTTGAGGTGAATCTCTACTATGTGTTCTAGTACTGATACAATAAAAGTGACAGATTATTGCCTTTGCAAAAGCTGCATGACATTTGGGAAGAAAGTTGGCTGTCAAAACTATACCATGCTGTATTTTTTGTTTTAGGGGTTGCTTTTGAGCAGGGTAAAATCCTTCCTACTCCTGAAACAGTTCCTTTTAGGCTCACCAGAGATATTGTGGATGGCATGGGCATCACTGGTGTTGAAGGTGTCTTCAGAAGGTAAGGGAGAACAGATGATGTCAAAATTATTTGGATGTAGATTTATATAGCTGATAGAGTTATATCCCAGTGCTTTGTAGTACTTGAAAAAGACCCTGGCAATAGTTACAGATATTGTATTGAAAACTTTAGTGTGCATGAAATCCATATTTGTAATGTGTTTGACTTTGTAGATGCTGTGAGAAAACCATGGAAGTTATGAGGAATTCCCAGGAAACTCTGTTAACCATTGTAGAGGTAAAGTATGTTATCAGGAAATCCTTTATTTCTCTATCAGATAGACACTGGTTTTCAGTAAGAATAAATGATAATATGGGTCCCTCAATAATGTAGAAATTAAAGTTTAAAATCATATCATGTCCCTTTGCATTTAAAAAAAAGTCGAGGCTTTTAATAAAGGTCCAAAACAGTAGTAACATTCCCCAGGCTTTTATGCTACTTAGTTTCAGTGAGAAGAATTTTCTATGCCCATGTAGCTTTGAGAATTTCTTAGTAGGTATATTGTTGGTTCACACTTACTAAAAGGGTTTAGTTCCTTTGGTGCCTCAGAAATTGGATAAGGTGAATGCCAAATTGTTTGTGAGTCTCATTCTTTATAGGGTGGTAGAGGATGTAGTTAAAGTGATTGTTGCAGGATTGCCTACAGATTCGAATGTAACTGGAAAGGACCATGGCTGTACAGAGTGAGGGTATTGAGCCTGAGTAGTGATCTGCATGTCCACCTCCAATAGCTGTGTCACTCCCGAACACATCCTTTAATGCTTTCTGATTTTTCACTGATTTATCTGATTCCCTCCTGTAAATCTCCACAAATCATTTGTTGTGATTGTCCCAGTCCTTGACTCTAGGTGTGTGTGTCTCAACACCATCCTACATCTCAATCCCCAAGTATGTCATTCCTCTCCTGTCTCAGATTCTATTTTCCTCTGAACCACAGTCTGTATTTCTGATCTATTAACAATTTAAGTATCTCCTGTGTCCTAAACCTGTCTTTCAGAGCACTTTGACTTGGAGGCATTTCTCCTTTCTTCTCAGTGTATTTGACTTTCCTGGCCTTCAAGATTTTTTCTTTACCATGGACCATCCTGTCCTCCAGGATTTTCTCTTTTTTGCTAAGGAAATATTTGTGTTTCTCTAGTTTAACAGTACTTAGCCAAGCACAGTTTTATCCTATGTAGGACAGTTGGCAATGCGTGGAGACACTTTTAATTGTTACAGTTGTAGGGAAGAATTAGGCTATAATTGACATCTTCTGGGTAGAGATCAGGGTACTGCTAATCATCCCATAATGCACAGGATAGCCCCTCCCAACAAAGAGGCATCAAGACCATAAATGTGAGCAGTAGCCAGGCGTGGTCATGCCTTTAATCCCAGCACTCGGGAGGCTGAGACAGGTGGACTATTGTGAGTTTGAGGCCGACTTGGGCTACAGTGTGAGCAAGGCCGGCCTGAACTACGTAGTGCAACCCTGCCTCGAAAAAAATAGGGCTGGGAGTTTGGCTCAGTGGCTTAAGTGCCTGCCTGGCAGGCACGAGGTTGTGAGTTTGATCCCCGGTACCAGAAAAAAAAGTAATAATAGTAACTTGAGCAGTAGTAAGATTAAGAAACCCTATTCTAGCCAACACTTCTGTTTTGATGATACTAAAGAGTATTTTTAAATTACTTCATTTCCCCCTTTTTTTTTTTAATTTTTAGTACTGGGAATTGAACCCAGGGTGTTTACACTAAGGTACATCCCAAGCTCTCTTTTCTCTATTTTTTATTTTGAGACAAGGACTTGTTAAGTCACTAAATTACGAGGCTGGACTTGAACTTGCAGTCCTCCTGCCTTAACCTCTCAGAATGCTGGGATTACAGGGATGCACCACCCTGCCCACCTCCTATCCTTCCTTGATTCCAGTATTTGCAGATCTGATTCTGACACAAGCCTTTCCTTTTGAAATAATTTGTGTTGTCTCTCCTTCAATCTAAGAAGTGTCTTTATAATAGAGGCCTTCAGTTTTTTCCTATTAGCTGATGAATAAAATATTTTTTCCCTTTATGAGTAAAACTGGTTTAGATCTGCAAAATCTAATGCCATTTTAGTGCCCAACTTGAAGTCATTATAGAAACCCTTGAACTTACAAACAAGCAACATGAATCAAGAGCAATTCCTCCAGTTGTTTTTATTTCTTGTGGTACTAGGAATTGAACCCAGCATTTCATGCATGCAAGGAAAGGAATGTACTACTGAGCTACATCCTCAGCTCTTTTTGAGACTGAGTCTTACTAAGTTACCCATGCTGGCCTCAAATTCATGATCCTCATGCCTCAGCCTCTTTAAGTAGTGAGGACTATGGGCATGTGCCATCTTGTCTAGCTAATTCCTCCAGTATTTAATGGCCCTGGAGGATGCTCAGAGTAGCCTTACAAAACAAAGAGATTTTGGTACTGCTGATCTGCAGATGTTCCAGAATTAACCATGCTAAAGACATTTTATAGTCCCAGTTTGGTGCCAGGAAACACAGTAACTATAGAAGAAAAAAAAAAAAAAAAAAAGTTCCAGCCTCATAATGCTGGCATGTCCTGCAGAATCATTTGCCTCCGTAATTGAGTCTATTACTGAAACATGTAAGCATTTGGTAAAGGCTGACAAGAAAAAAGAATGTTCTGTGCTAACAAACAGCAGGACAGTTAGCTAGTCTAAACTGTCAAGCTTAGAAATCTTTTACAACTTTGGTCTTTTTTTTTTTTTTTAATTTCTAAAATTTGACTTTGGTAGAGGGGGCAGTACTGGGGACTAAACCAAGGGCATTCCTACTGAGCTATATCCCTAGTCCCCTTTTTTTTGTTTTTTGAGACAGGGTCATTTGCCAAATTGAATTTATAGTCCTGCCTAAGCCACCAAAGTGCTGGAATTAGAGGCAATTATTACCAAATCAAGTTAAAATTTAAGACTTGAAGTCAGTTCTTGGTTCCTTACATGTACTTGTCTACCCTATAGATCATTCATCCCTACCACAGCACCAACCTTGGTTTTTGAGGTTTCAACAAATTATACCCTTTTTTACCCCTCTCTCTTATTTGGAATGACTTGAGAGAAAAAGAGCAATAGAGTAAGTTTGAAATCAAAATGTCAGATTGAATACTGATTTAAAAAACCTGTTGGAGAATACGACTTAGGAGTGAGGTCTAAATAGACCTGCTAGTACTCCATACCACCCACAACATAATCTTGGGACTGCCTACCTGATAGGGGATAATACCCTACACAGTCAGCTCCCTCCCCAGGGCTGCACTGGTCAGGAGTTGAGAAGTAGAGGAAAAAAAAATGATTAGTGGTTATCCCCTATTAATAGATTAATTTCACTCAGTCAGGAAGCATGGGTCAAGGGATATCATCCCCAACCCTGGAGAAAGAATGAACTGAGAATAGGGTGAGAACCTTTGAGCTTGTGCTGGTGTAGTTTGCTCCACAAGAAGACATTAAGCATGTGTGGTAAGCCTTCTCTGTCTCCTCGATCAGCTACCAGCTGCCTGGCTTCGTTTTGTTTTTTGTTTTTTTATAATACTGGCTCTACTGTTTTTAAGTACCTGATAAAATACACGTTCTTCTAATAATGTTTTCTCTAGGTCCTCTTGTATGATCCGCTCTTTGACTGGACCATGAATCCTTTGAAAGCTTTGTATTTACAGCAGAGACCCGAAGATGAAAATGAGCTTCACTCCACTCCAAATGCAGATGACCAACAATGCAAACGAAATCTTAGGTGAGCAGAGCAGTATGTTAGGAAGGATCTGTGTCAGTTGTTTAGATGTTCTTATTCTCAAAGACCTTAAAACTGTTGTACCACATTGAAACCTTTGTGTTTTTGTCATCAGTGATACTGACCAGAGTTTCAACAAAGTAGCTGAACGTGTCTTGATGAGATTGCAAGAAAAACTGAAAGGAGTGGAGGAAGGCACCGTTCTCAGTGTGGGTGGACAGGTGAATTTGCTCATACAGCAGGCCATGGATCCCAAAAATCTCAGCCGACTCTTCCCAGGGTGGAAAGCTTGGGTGTGATCCTCAGCATATGAATGACTCTTGAACTCAGCCTTTAGAAATATATTTCAGCCTTTTTTATTTTTTTTGGTACCAGGGATCGAATTCACAACCTCACGCTTACCAGGCAGGCGCTTATGCCACTGAGCTAAATCCCCGGCCCTATTTTTTGAGACAGGGTCTCTCTGTGCAGTTCAGGCTGGCCTTGAACTCACTTTGTAGCCCAGGCTGGTCTCGAACTCGGAATGATCCTCCTGCCTCAGCCTCCCAAGTGCTGGGAATACAGGCATGTGTCACACGCCTGGCCTCAGCCTTCATTTTTAACCCAGCCACAAACTAGGGATTAATATTTAAGTGAACAATTGTATTTTTAAAAAATATTTATTACTTGATTCACTCACCACTCAGAGATACTGTGACAGTATTGAAGAATATCTCTGCTCTTACATGTTAGAAATACTTAATTCGTGCTCTACTTCTAGGCCAAATGTTTATTTCTCCTCAACATCATACCTATTTTCAGTACAATCACTGATTTATACATTTGTGACAACCCTTAGAGTGATAGTTTTGGTATAAATCAAAATAAATATGAGGGGTGCTTAGTGTTTTCAGTATTAATCATAAATATCTATTTACTGAGTAGCTGATATATGTTGTGGTGACACCTCTCATCCTTACAACAAAACCTTGGGAGATTAGTGATATCCCAATTTATGGCTGCAGAAAGTAAAAGTGGGATAGAAAGAATAAAGTTTAAAGACCAGAAGAAAGTGAATTGCACCAAAAATGTAATATGGGCATTCTCTAGAAGACATTTCAGATGAAAATCAGAGGATCCTCAGCCAGTTGTTCACAAGGTTAATCAAAACCAAATACGTAGAGAAGCCACTGGAAGAGCTAATAAATTACAGTGTTTAAACAGTTGTGTCCAGATTAAGGGAATGGAGGTAATAGCCCTTCCACATGTGCTGTGCTGTGCTGATCACACTTCTTCAAAGTAGTTCCCTAATCAGGATGTATATAAATTCAAGGTCATCATAGTATATACTTGAAATGTTAAAAAAAAAAAATGCACTTAGAAACTTCATACAAATTTAAATATGGTGTAAAGCAAATAAAAACAGGAAGGAAAACCTTTGGATATCTCAAAGATTAAAATGAGCTAGACTGTCAAAAACTAGAAGACCAGCTGACATGTACACACTTGTAATCCCAGTACTCGGAAGGCTGATGCAGGTAGATCACTAAGAGTTCGAGGTCAGCCTAAACTGCATAACAAGACCCTCTCTGAAAAGGAAAAAAAACTAGCTGGGCATGGTGGTGCATGTCTGTGGGGAGCTGAGGCAGAAAACTAGAAGGCCAGTATACAGACTGTCGAGAAATGTGCCACTCATTTCAATTGCACCTTAGTGAAATTATATTTTATATAGGTTTATTTTAGTACAATTAAGTGTATTTCTTGACTTTACTGTTATCTGTATCATGTTTTTTTGAATAAATTTTGGAAGATAGTATATGCTAAGACTCATTCATTTTATTCAAATAATTTGAATAATATGTGTGTTGGGCATAGGGATAGTTCCTCAGGAGACAACAGTGAATACAACAGGCATAGTCAGCCCATATAGAGAGCTCCGAGTCTGGGGAAGATAGGCAGTTGATATCTCAGTGTGAACTGAGGAGTCCATCTAGACCAGTCTGGCACATTGCATCTAAGTATTGTAACTTTTAATTAATTACCTCAAGACAAATGAATGTTCTTTGCTTGGGCCTAGAAAGTGAGTTGACATTCTAAAATCAAAAAACTTTGTACCAGAGTATGACAGATACAAAAATCCTGATATCAGCCGGGCGTGGTGTCGCCTTTAATCCCAGCACTCGGGAGGCTGAGGTAGGAGGAGCCTTGTGAGTTCGAGGCCGGTTTGGGCTACAACGCGAGCGCAAGGCCGGCCTGAGCTACATAGTGTGACCCTGCCTCAAAAAACCAGGGCCAGGAGCTTGGCTCAGTGCCTTAAGCGCCTGCCCTGGCAGGCGCGAGGTTGTGAGTTCAATCCCCAGTGCCGCAAAAAAAAAAAAAAAAAAAAAATCCTGATATCCTAAACACGAAGTTCTACCTGTTTATCATTTTTTATATTAAATTAACTCCTCTTGAGAATCGCAGGCTGTTTTGTCTAGCTTCTGCCCAAATGCATTCTATACACAGTGGAGTCAACAGTTAGATTCAGGATTGTTAACACAATGATGTTATATAATGCAAAGTGTCCCTTGAAAAAGCCCTTACATTCCCTTAAAGCATACATGGTTTTTATGTACAGCAGGGTGTAAAAATACACACTTTCACAGTATATTATTCAAAAGGAGTGGTCTTAACCACAGGTGAAATTTTAAAACTAAAATTTTCATTCTCCTGGGTGCAAACTGGTATATCTTTTTTTTTTTTTTTTCCTTTTTCGGCATCAGGGATTGAACTCACAACCTCGCGCCTGCCAGGGCAGGCGCTTAAGGCACTGAGCCAAACTCCCAGCCCTCTGGGTGCAAACTGGAATCATGCCTCAATTTGTAACTCAATAATGATCAGGGAGATTATAATTTTATGTTTGCTGATCAGTATGATTTTGTCTTTGAAGAATCACCTCTGCATAGTCTTTGCCAATATTTCTACTAGTCCTTTGTTGGTTACATCAGTACTAGCATCTTTTCCAATTTTGTAGCTTATCTTTTCATTCTCTTAATATTTTCAGTGAACATTTTTAATCAGTGTTTTCATTTCTGATTCAAGCTTTTGTATAAGGAATTTCCCCTTTGTTTCTAAACCTTTTTTTAATGTTACTCTATGAAGTTTTACAGTTTTCCTTATAGAGGTCTTATTATTAGGACTTTCATTTTTGTAAAGGGTATTTTTTCATAGCTTTTTCTAATTAGTATTGGGGGTATTTAGAATTAAAGTTAGTTTTATATACTAATCATCTATCCATAAACCATGGTAAATCCTTATTCTTTCTTTTGAAAGAGTCTTGGATTTTATATGTACATAACTATGAATAATTTCAGATCTGTTTCTTCCCAGATTTTCTGTTGCTTTTTTTTTGTTGACTCACTGGACTGGCTGTAACCTCCATTTAGTACAATGATCTGTAGAGATAGTAATACTGGAACATTCTAGTCCTGTGCCCAGTCTCAGGGGTAGAAGTATCAGTGTTTTACCATTAAATTTTCTGTCAGTTGCTGGATTTTTAAAAAGTTTGTTTTTCCCTTATTGGTAATCCCAATAGAGAAGGAAACAACATTTCATAGAATCAACATTTGTGATAAAAAGTGAATAAATTAGGCACAGAACCTCCTACTGAACGGGGGAAAAGCATTTCCTCTAACATCTGGAATACAGCATGAGGTCTACTCCCACAGCTCCTATCCAATACGGTAGCTGTATTAGCCAGAGCATTTCAGCAGAAAAAATAAGTTACACCAATGAAAGCAGGAAATTGAATTATTCCTATTTTCAAATGATATGATTTTATCTATAGAAAAACCTCAAGACTCCACAAATAATTGGATTTAGTAAGTTCCAAGATGCAAAATCAGTAGCAGTTTTATACATCAGTAACAAACTTGCTGAGTAATCATGAAAGCAACCCTGTACACAACAGCTTAAAAAAAAGTTCCTAGGAATAAAATTAACCAAGAATGAAAAATCTACAATGACAATTATAAAACACTAATGAAAGGAACTGAAGACAACACACAAAAGAAGTGTTTCACGGATTGTAAACGATGTTAAAATGCCCATACTTGAAGCTGGGTGCAGTGTCACATACCTGTAATCCCAGCACTCGGGAGGTGGAGGCAAGAGGATCACCAGGAGTTCAAGGCCAGCCTGAACTGCATAATGAGACATTGTCTCAAAAAAAATAAATCCACACTATCTAAAGGGATTTATAAAGTCAGTGTAATCCCTATCAAAATCTCAGTGACATTTTTCACAAAAGTAGAAAAGCAATCACGGAATTCATAAGGAAACACACACCCCCAACTCCAAATAGCCAGAGCGACCTTGAGGAAAAAAAAAATTGGAGGAATCAAAATACTTAATTCAAGACATGCTATAGAGTTATAGTAACCAAAACTGTGCCACCCCTAAAATAAAACCATGTAATTCAGCTCACCCTTGATGGTGCCAAAAATGTTGGAGAGAGGCCAATCTGTTATACCCTACAGTGCAGAGAAAATTGAGTAACTGTATGCAAAAGATTATAACTTGACCCCAATCCATCACTATTCAGAAGTCACCTCAAAGTGGATCAAGGATCTAAATGTAAAACCCGACACTCTGAAACTACTAAAACAAAATGGGAAACTTGTCAGTTTATTTACAGGCAATTGTTTTCTTGATAAGGCCCATAAGCACCGGAAACAAAAGCTAAAATTACAAATGGGATTATATTAGAATAAAAAGCCCTGCATAAAAAAGGAGAGAATGAAGAGACAACTTACAAAATGGGAGAAATACTTGCAAACTATTGATCTGAAAGATGGTGACTATCCAAAATATACCGTATAAGGAATTCAAAAACTTAAACCAAACAATCCAGTTTTTAAATGGGCAAGTGATCTGAATAAATCTGCAAAAGAAAAAAAACACAAATGACCACAAATATTTGGAAAAATGCATTATCAGGGAAATGTAAATTGGAAGTACAATGAGATTACCATCTAATCTCAAAGGGTGGAATGGATAAGGAGAAAACGAATTCATAATACTGTTAGTGGAAATGTAAATTAGTATAGCCAATAAAGAAAACAGTATGAAGGTTCCTCAAAAAGTTAAATCTGTCATATCCAAAAGTCTCCCCTCTGGCCATATATTCAAAGGAAATGAAATCAGTTTGCATTACCAAAGAAATACCTGTACTCTCAAGTGCACTGAACAGTAATAGCCAAGATACCAAATCAACGTAGGTGCCCATCAATGGACGAGGGGGAAATGTGGAATACAAGTAGATTTTTATTCTGTCATAAAGAGTAATGAAATCCTGTTATTTGTAACAAAGTGGGTAAAAGGGAAGGACATTAAGTGAAATAAGCCAGATACAATACATGTACTGGATATTTTTATACATATGTGAGGGGAAGAAAAGTCAGTCTGAACATAAAATAATGATAACCCAAAGGCTGAGAACAGTGAGGGTAGGGAGTTTGCAGGAAGATGAATAATGGGAACCAAAACACAGATAAAAGGAATAAGTTCTAGTGTTCACAGCACAGTGGGTGACTATAGTTCACAATAATCTATTACATATTTTACGAAGAACTACACGAGAGTAACTTTGAAAGCTCCAGACGTTAAATGATGAGATAAGAATGAATTACCCTGTGATAAGAACATGTATACCTGTATACCCTGATGTGGTAAGTACATATTGTATACCCAGTAAATACGTACTATTACATGTTAATATTTTTTTAAAAGTTTAGTGGAGAAATAAAAGGTTGAAGAAGGTGGGAGAGGTGAGGAAGAAGCAAGTCCCATTTAGATTTGGTATAAATCTATAGAGAGCTCTGTCTTGCATGATTGCACAAAAGCCCTCAATGAGGGAAAAGCATCACTATGAAGATTCTTTAACATCTAAATGTAGTATCTTTATTTAAGTGTGATTATTAGACTACTGTGGTTTCTCAGAATACCAAGAATAGTTTCTCTGTTTTCCATGACCACTGTATTCAGGCTAACAGTCTATTTCTGTTCACTCTTCCCAATTTAACTGAGCTAGATCCTGTGACAAGAATAGAAGTTATTCCAGTCAGACTAGCTATCTCTTAGTTACAACTGATAAATGCAGGGCTTGAAGGGCCAGAGCTCAGAAAATAAAAGTATATTATGTTTACATTCCATAAGTGGACTCGGGTGTTAATCTAGTAGAGTGTGGTTCTTTATAAACATTTTCATATAAAGTATCATATGGTGCTCCCATTTGTGCCTCTGATTCATCTTTGTAGTCATATATATTTTTCTTTGCTTGCTCAAAATTGAAACCTAAAGAGAATGACAAATGATTAGAAAGATGGCAGATGTAATAAAATAGATTCATTCAATATGCCAGATAAGATCTGTATTTTACCACTCTTAGGCTATCCATTTAACTGAAACCATAAATGTGCCAGTTTTTGTGTTCATCCTTTCCACACCATAAGTCATTGTCCATCTCTATTTTAAAAAGGCTCTGCAAAACATGGGATTGAGGTTTTATTGAATAACTGTAACTTGGCATCACTATTTAAAGTTTTGGTAACTCTGTCCAAAAAACTGGAATCACAGTTGCACCCTACCTCATGTTTTGGTGAGAACTGAATGTCGTGATTGATATGAAGAATCTAGTATCATATTTGGCACTTAGCAAGTGCTCTATAATTAATTGCTAGCAGTTCTTTATTCACAAAGAAAGAAATACCTTTTCCCACTCCAGAACTAAAGTTCCCAGATCTGCTCTCAATTTGATCTCTGGCTGCTTGAAGTGGCACCCATTCACCTCCAGTGCCCATGTCTTTAATGTGTCACCATCTTAACCGGATTTAGTTATATAAATATCCACTAAAAATAATTTTCACTTGTTCTAATGCTCCTCCCAACAACCATCCTGTATCTTTTCTTTTCCTAATAGTCTTTTAACTCAGAAATTTATATTGTGTTTTTTTTGTTTTTGTTTTTTTTTTTGCGGCACCGGGGATTGAACTCACAACCTCGCCCCTGCCAGGGCAGGCGCTTAAGTCACTGAGCCAAACTCCCGGTCCTGGTTTTTTGAGGCAGGGTCGCACTGTGTAGCTCAGGCTGGCCTTGCACTCGTGTTGTAGCCCATGCTGGCCTCGAACTCACAACGCTCCACCTATCTCAGCCTCCCGAGTTCTGGGATTACAGGCGTGAGCCACCACGCCTGGCTAGAAATTTATATTGTTATTGTTTCTTTTTTATACCTTTTATTCCTCTATAATCTTTGATCTACCAGTGAAAATCTGTGTGCTATGCATTGAGATTTCTGTAGCAAACAGACAGACAACTCCCTGCCCTTTGGTGAAAATAGTTATGGAAAACTGTTCTGTAAAAACATCAACTCTATGAGTCCAGCAAAGCGGAAACTACATGATGTGTTTTAGGAACAGGTACAAGAGACCAGTAAAATGGTATTCTAAGACTGTGGTAGAGAATGGAACATATATTACTAAGAGGCTAGAGTAGAGGAAGAGGCCTTGATTAATTTAGGAGTTCACTGTGATGGAATGCTATGGGGGCAGCAGGGTACAAGCATGTCTAAGTATGAATTCTTAGCTAAAATGCCTCATTTCAAACCCTAACCCTCAAACTAACTAGTTGACTTTGAACATGTCATAGACTATCTTCACTTGCTCCTCTGTAAAGTGCAGATAACAACTGGTTTGCTTTAGTGGGTTGTTTTGAAAATCAAATGAATTAATTTTATAAACCATCTCAAGACAGTACTTCTACTTTTTAATTGCTAAAGAAGAGTTTGCACTATCCTTTGTGTAGAGAATAGGGTAGAGGAATATTAGTTTGAAGGCCACTGTAGAAACCTGTGGACAATAACAGCACATTTGGCTGGGATGGTGCAGTGAGTTGGAAGTGAATGACCAGCTGGATGTTAATGGCAGCTCATGTGTATGCAGTGCTAGGCACTATTGTTAGTTTGATACCTACCTACCTACCCATCCATCCTACTAGCTCACAACAACCTGTAAGTTAAGCAGTAGTGTCATTACTTTACAGCTGAGGAAACAATCTGTAGCTTATCCCAGATCAGCTAGTCAGTAAACAGTAGAGCCAAAAATGAGACTAGGGCTCCACAATCTTAACCTCTCTGCTTTACTGCTTCTCACATAAAGTAGCGAGGACAAAACAAAGTCACATCGCACCAAAACCCTGATTAAGTTTTGGCTGTTAGAATTAATGGTATTTCTGGGATATGATACACTTCATAGTGCTGGCTATCATTTTCAGAAAAGTATTGTTGACACCTAGAAGTACAATAGTGATGCAGAACCTTTAAAACAAACAAAAAAAACCTTCCAATATTGTGAGGTCTTTACTTTTACAAATGTAGCTATTAAAAGTTATTACTGAAACCATGAGCTATGTAACCCTTAAAACTTTTTATTCAGTCCTAAATAATACAGAATTGTCATTTGGGAACTGTCTGTTATCTACAAATGTCTGTTCCCAAATGACAGTTTGATCTGTAGAGGTTAAAATGGCAGAGTCATTTATACTCATGTACTGTGCAGGGTACTAAAACGTTAGATGGTTAAAGATTTATGTATGTGAAATGTATCATTTTGATTCATGAGAATTTGCCATGAAGTATTGCTTTAAAAAAGTCACCTACCTTTGAAGTTAACTGAGGAGTTGCTTGTAGCAATTTGCTTCCAGTTGGCAATATACCTAAGCACATCATGTGGGCATTAAGTTAAATTGGCTTATTGATTTATTAGTACATGCATAGGTTAAAGGTGACAAATTGGGTAGTCTCAGTGTTTAACTTTCATGACTTTCTTATCTCCTAGTAGGTTACATGCATTGTAAGGCAACTTTAGGACAAGGCTTTAGAGATACTAAAATGAGACCCAACTTCTTACCTTATCAGTATCCTTTTATTACCTTCAGCTTTTGTCCTCATTTTATCCTATTTCGTTCCTGCAAGATCTTCAGTTGTGTACTCACTAATATGTCAGTTAATAATGTATAAATCTAAAGTATGAACAGAAAACTCTCAGAAAAAAATGTCAACGAAAATAATAAAAACTTTCTCCTTGGTTCTACTTTGCCAGTCCTACTAACGCTGACACCTCGGTAGAAATTTGAAACTGGTGATTTATGATATTAGTAGTTAAGATTTAGATCAAGAATGTCTCTGAAAAGCCAGGTATATCAGCACACACCAGTAATGCCAACACTCAGGAGACTGAGGCAAAAGGATTGCCATAAGTTCGAGGCCAGCATGGCTACACAGTGAGTTCAAGGCCAGTCTAAACTATATAGTGAGACCTTGTGTCAAAGAAACCATAAGTAAATAGTCTCTGAAGAGCAGTCAGAGGCAGGGCTTTCGGAAGATGATTGAACCAGGGGTGGTTAGGGGGCACTATAGCTAACCTGCTGTTAGGAGTGGCCTGGTTAGAGGCAGGCCACTGGGGTGTAGCAGCATCCCCAGCTCCTCCCTTCTCTCTGCTTCCTTGCCCCCATGACAGGAGAGCTTTCCTCTGCCCAGGCCCTTCTGTCGTGCCATCTGTGTTAAGCCTGCTGGACATGGACTGAAACTTCTGAACTGTGAGATGAAATAAATCTCTCCTTTTTTAAGCTGGGGCTGCTCGCTGTTTTGCCCCAGCAACAAAGAAAGTGAGTAAGACATGCTGTCTTTCCAGTACGTGGAAAATATAGAATATTCAAGTGCAGCAGTTGGTAGCTCCCTAAAGAGAAGCTACAGTAGGGAGACCAGAAGAGGCAAAATAAGGAAGAACACGGTAGGAGAACCTGTGAAGATGAAGTAAGTTCAAGAGGCAGGTTTCCTTCCCCTTACACTTCTATACCCTTTCCCAAGACTCCTTTCAGTGGCCCAAATCAGGTAGGTACTTGGCCAAATCAGGTAAATTGAAAAGGAGCTGGCAGAGAAAGAATGAGGAAAATTAAAGTTTTCATGTAATTCAGAAAAAACCACTAACTTTCCAAATATTTATCCCATTTGAATTATTTTTACTTTTGGTAATCCTAAACTCAAGATTTTTGTTGTATGAAGATACATGTTGCCTAATAGTATCTAATTGTAATAATGTGCTGTGTGTGAAGATGGTTCCTTTATACTACTACTTCTTATTCCTCCATGAGCTTTATTGTGTGTCCTTAAATGAAATACTTTGGGGTCATTTAAATGAAAGGACACAACCCTCTTAGTAAGCAATTCAATGTGCTTAACTTTAAATTTAGGTAAATTAATTGATTAAGCTTTGTCCTTTCAGTAGTTGCTCAGTATTATGAAGAGTTAGATGTCGGTCACACTGTTTCCTTGGCTTTATATACCAAAACATTTTCATTCCATTTTTAAGGAATCAAAGTACATTGCTCCATAGTATGCTAAGATCTGACACTCTGGGCTCTAAATTTATGCTGTGTTTAAGACCAATCACTGACCCTTGCTTTATTTAAGAGTTGGGTATGAATTTATTCCTTGATTTAAAAAGAACAAGCCAGCACTAGCCGATATCTTAAGTTTTACAGGTAGAATCAACAAAAGTCTGATGATAGCATTATCATGCTGTTTAAGTCACAGAAATTTTTTAGATAATAATGGCAGAAAAAAGTGCATGTAGACACAAAAAACCAACAACTGAGATCTCAGCTTATTAAAAAGTTTTGCACAGCTAGAAAAACCACTAAGAGTGAAGAGAAAACCCACAAAGTGGGAAAAAAAATTTGCCTGCTGTTTCTCAGACAAAGGAGTACTATCTAGAATATATAAAGAACTCAAAACAGACCCCCGAAATTAAAGATCCATTCCAGTAATGGGCATTGAAATGAATATACACTTCTCAGATGAAGAAATAGGGCAAATAAATACATGAAAAAATGTTCAACATCATTGGCCATTCAAGAAATGCAAATTAAAACAACGTTGAGATTCCATTCACTCCAGAAAGAATGGCTATCATCAAGAAATCAACAAATAAATGCTGGTGGGGCTGTGGTAAAGAAGGAACCCTTCTCCACTGTTGGTGGGAATGTGAACTGGTCCTACCACTGTGGAAATCAGTGTAGAGATTTCTCAGAAAACTAAAGCTAGAGGTTCCATTTGACCCAGCTATTCCCCTCCTTGGTATCTTCCTGAAAGAATTAAAATCATCATACCACAGTGATATATGCACACCCATGTTTATAGAAGCACAGTTTGCAATAGCTAAGTCTTGGAAACAGCCCAAATGCCTATCAACTGAGGTTGTGGGATTTTTTTTATACAATGAAGTACTACTCTGCTATAAAGAAGAATAAGCTCGAGACATTGCTGGGTAAATGGATGCACCTTGAGACCATACTCTTTAAGTGAAATAAATTGGACACACCTGTGTACCACATTGTTTCTCTGGCGTGAGAAATCAAACGTGTAAATAAGGATCAAAATGTGTAACAGGTATTTTGGAACAGGAAAAAAATGTTCAAAGGGGGAGGGATATAAAGGATGGGATGGGGAGAAAAAAAGGGGAAAACAGTTTAAAAAATGAGAAAAAGAAAAATGGGAACAAAGCTTTTGTAAATAAGAAGGGGAAGAAGGGTCAAAGGGAGGATAAGGGAATGGGAAGAAAAGAAGAATCAAGATAAATCATACACAGGTACAAATTCCCTGTGATGAATATTATCATTATATAGATCTAAAACATACCAATAAAAATATTTCAAAAACAGTACATATAGACTCTATAATCAATCCCTTCAGGAATATTTCTGTATTTATGAATGAATGACAGGGTCTATGTAGTTCAGCCCAGCTCTGAACTCACTATGAAGCCAGGCTGGCTGTGAACTGGCAGCAGTCCTGCCTCAGCCTCCTCAGTGCTGGGATTACAGGCATTGTGCTGTTATGCCTGGGGAAATTAATTTTTTAATAGTTCAGGAAAATTTCTTAGCCAGAGAGGCCACATAATTACATATCTTACAAATCCAGGGATCAACTTCTGATTTGCTATTCTACATAATATACATACGGCATAGAGCTTTCATCAAGAAAATTAACAGTATCAGAAAAAAAATTATTTATTTTTTGAGACAAGGTCTCCCTATATATATTCCAGGATAGCCTTAAACTTACTGTGTAGTCAAGGCTGGCCTCAAATTCATGGCAATCCTACTGCCTCAGCTTCCCAAGTGCTATGATTATAGTTGTGTGCCATGATACTTGGTCAGAAAATTACTTAAGATTTTCTGGTTGCTAATCACTTAATAGGTATGTAAAAATTCACTTGCAGTAAAAATATAAAGATCCTGGAACAGTAACATACATCTTGATAGAGAATATGCAGCTGAAAATGCATTAGGATGAATGCCAGCAACACTTACAGAAACCATCATGTGAAACTGGGTGACCCGGTGATGGTAACTTGTACATTTTCAACATCTACAGCAAATTATCTCTGAATACCAGAATTTTCAACAGTAATCATTACTGTCCATGAGTCCAAGAGTAGAGTTGACTCTTTTTCTTCAAAATAATATTAATGTGCTTAGCTGATAGTTGCAGTGTGCTCTTAAAAAGTCACATAGCTTCACCCCAGGAGAACACTGACCTGTTATAACAGAGGGCTGGCACAAAGACTTTGAGAAAAAACTTTTTTACTACTAATAATATATGTTCAAGGCACGTATGCCATTCTAATAATTCTATGAGAAACCATTCATAGATTTCGAATGATACTTTCCAAGAAAGTGGTGGCTACCAATTCTAAAGGGAAGAAAGTCTCATAATCTCACCAGAAAAATGTGTCATCCACCCAGTTGCAAACCTGTACAAGAGAAGGATTTAACAGGAAGGTAGACAGTGGAATCTGGAAGTGCAGTAGGAAGAAGATGCTTATACCTAATGTCTCCAGCTGGCTAGGGGAAGGCCTCTTTCCTGAGATAATCACTGCTGGCAGTCAGGAGTGCTATTGATGTATGCCCAAATACTCATTCTAGGTTACACTTCCCAGGGCTCCGTGGAAAACCTTGCTTTCTAAGACGACGAGATTTTTAAAAAAAATCGCAGTATATCATGTACAGGTACAATTTCCCTATGAGTGTGATCATTATGTAAACCTAAATTTTCCATTATGTATACGTAAATTGTACCTATAAACATTTTTTTAAAAGATTCCAAAGTGATTCCAAATTGTGATTATATCCAACTCATTAAACTGACAGAATTACATAATTTAGAACCTTGAGGTCTATATTTTTTAAAATGGAAATTTAGTCTGTGGGACACAAGGAAAGCAGTTCTGAGAGGGAAGTTCATAGCTTTGAGTGCCTACATTAGAAAAACAGCGATTACAAATAATCTAATGCTGCAATCTTGAAGTCCAAGAAAAGAACAATCCAGACTCAAAACTAGTAGAAGGAATGAAATTTTGAAGTCAGAACAAATTAGTAAAATTGAGACTAACAAGGGATAAATGAATCAAAAAGGTGTTTTTTTGAAAAGATAAATGTGATTAAGTCCTTAGCCAAACTTACCAATAGAGAGAGAAGACTCACATCAGTATACTCAGAAATGAGAAAGGCAAAATTGGAACAGACTCCATAGAAGTCCACAGGATTATTAGAAACTATTTTGAACTTACACTCCAATAAATTGGAGAATCTGGAATGAATGAATATGAATATCTATCTATCTATCCATCTATCTATCTTCTACCAGGTAAGCCCAGGATCCAATAAATTCATCACTGAATTTTACCAGAACTTTAGAGAACTAATGCCAGTACTCCTCAAACTTTTTCATGCAATTAAGAGAAGAATAATTCCAAACTTATTCCATGAAACCAACATTAACCTAATACCAAAATTGGATAAGAACTCAACAACAAAAGGAAAAAAAGGAAGGGAGGAAGGAAAGGAAAAGAATGAAAAGAAAGGGAAGGAAGGGAGGGAGGAAAAAGAAAAGGCAGGCAGACAGACTATAGGTCGATATCCTTGATGAATATAAATGCAAAAACCCTCAATCAGATACTTTCAAACAATTCAGTAAATCATTAAAAAGATCATACAACATGTCCAAGTTGGCTTCATCCCAGAGATGCAAGGATGGCTCAACATACATGAATCAGTAAATATAATGCACGACATGAAAAGAAGGATAAAAATCACATCTCACTAGATGCAGAGAAAAACCTTTGATGAAATTCAACATCCCTTCATGATACAACCCTAATGAAAATACATATAGCAAGCCGGGCGTGGTGGCGCACGCCTTTAATCCCAGCACTCAGGAGGCTGAGGTAGATGGAGCATTGTGAGTTCAAGGCCGGCATGGGCTACAACGCGAGCGCAAGGCCGGCCTGAACTACACAGTGCGACCCTGCCTCAAAAAACCAGGGCCGGGAGTTTGGTTCAGTGACTTAAGCTCCTGTCTGACAGGTGCGAGGTTGTGAGTTCAATCCCCAGTGCTGCAAAAAAAAAAAAAAAAAAAAAAGAAAAGAAAAGAAAATACATATAGGAGGACCTTACCTCAAAATGATAAAAACCATATATGACAAATCCAGAGCCAATATCACACTGAACAGGAAAACTGAAAGCACACCTTCTACAAGTAGGAACAAAATAAGAATATCCACTTTCACCATCTCTGTTCAATATAGTACTCAAAACTTCAATCAGAGCAATGAAGCAAAAGAAATGGATGCAAACAGGAGAGAAAGAAGTAAAACTACTTCTATTTGCAGGTGATAGAATTCTTTATAGAGAAGACCCAAAAAACTCTACCAGATGACTCTTGGAGCTCATAAACAAATTCAGTGAAAATACAGGAAACACACAGAAATCAACAGTGCTCCCATATACTAACAATGAGCCCACTGATAAAGAAATCAGGAAAATTATTCATGATAGCTTTAAAAAATTAAATACCTAGAAGTTAACCTGACCAAACAGGTGAAAGAATTTTATGAAAACTATGTAACACTGAAGAAAGACTGGAGGACATAGAGAAATGGAAAGCCTTCCTCTTTTCCTGGATAGGCAGAATGTCAATTAAATGGTCAAAAATGACCTGAAGATTTAATGCATTCCATTAAAATGCCAACAACATTCTTCACTGGGCTATTAAAATAATTCTAAAATTTAAATGGAAACAGAAGAGACCCAGAATAACCCAAATAGTCCTAAGCAAGAAGAGCAAAGTGGGAGGCATTATAATTCCAGATCTCAAGTCATACTACAAAACTATGCTAACAAAATCAGCACAGTACCAGTGCAAAAATAAACATGTAGATCAGTGGAACAGAAGACATGAAAACAACCCCATGTACCCTTTGATTTTTGACAAAGTAGCCAAAAGACTATGTTGGACAAAGACTATGTTGGAGATAACTTACTTTTAACAAAGGGTGCTGGGAAAACCAGTTATCCATATGCAGAAGATTGAAACTAGATCTGGTTTTTTGTCTACTAAAAGCAAAGCAAAATAAAACAGATTCACATAAACATTTATGGAATGGGTAAATGTTTGCCAACTACTCTTCTGATAGAAGGCTAATATCTAGAATGTATAAAAAGAATAACAGCCCTAAAAAGAAATGACTCAATCAAACAATGGACAAACCCAGACACTTCTCAAAAGAAGTAATACAAATGGCCAATAAGTACATGAAAAAAACCATTCATCCAATTTAACCATTAGGGAGTGCAAATCAAAACAACTTTGAGATTCCAAGTTACCCTGGTCAGAGTGACCATCATCAAGGACACAAAAAACAACAAATACTGGTGATGATGGGGGAAAAGGAACGCTTCTCCTATATTGTGGTGGAAATGTAAATTAGTACAACACTATGGGAATCAGTATGGAGATTCCTCAAAAAAACTAAAAATAGGTCGGGAGGCTGAGGTAGGAGAAGCGTTGTGAGTTCGCGGCCGGCTTGGGCTACAACGCGAGCACAAGGCCGGCCTGAGCTACATAGTGCGACCCTGCCTCAAAAAACCAGGGCCGGGAGCTTGGCTCAGCGGCTTAAGCGCCTGCCCTGGCAGGTATGAGGTTGTGAGTTCGATCCCCGGTGCCGGGAAAAAAAAAAAAAAAAACTAAATTAAAAATAGGAATTCCATTTGGCCCAGCCATACCTTTCTTTTTCATACTCAAGTGTTATATCTCATACTTTAGGGCTACATGCATACCCATGTTGATAGCTGCACATCTCACAATAGCTAAGGTCTGAAAACAGCCTAGATGCCCATCAACAAATGCATGGATAAAAAAAAAATGTGAACATACACTGGAACGTCATTCAGACATGAATGAAGTCATATCATTTGCAGGAAAATGGCTAGAACTTGAGACCACGATATTAAGTGAAAAAGTCAGACATAGAAAGTTAATCACATGATTTCTCTTGTATGAGAAACCTAAAACAAATAAATAAGAAACAAAGAACAGATAGTAGAAAAGAAGGCAGACTTTTTGGAGATAAAAAAGCAGATCAGAGAGAAGGGAGAGGAGTAAAGGAATTGAAAATTATCAAGATAATGCTATTTATCCACATACTGATCCCCCAAAATGAATGCAATTATGATGCATTGCAAAATACAACAATAAAAAGGGAAAAAAGAAGATTTTCACTTACTCTTGTTATATCAAAGGGAAATATATTCATCCCATTTCACATAGTGAATACAAAGAAACCACTGGCAGTGTAGTTTATTCATTCTAGCTTCTCACAAACATGTGAGTAATGCATTGCAATATAATGGCCATGATATTACTAGGTGATAGCTCCATTACAATCTTATGGGACTACCACGCAACGTATGGTCAGTCATTAACCAAAATAATATGTGACATGTAACTACAATATATCCTTTTCATCAGCATCTTATTTTGTTTCCTTGTCTTCCTCTTTAAGTTCTCTTTTCTCCTTCTTTTACCCTTTCTCATTCTCTTCTCTACTTCCTCTGGTATTTTTTATGTTCTGTTGTTGTTCAATGACCATTACTTTGATTTTTTTTTTACTTTATTTTCTTCCTCCCACTTTCTAACTTCTTTCTCCCACTTTCTAACTTGTGTCATTTTCTTTATTAGAACTGTCTTCATTGTAATTTTTCTCCTTTTTGCTTATGCAGTATTCAGAGTACTTACTTTAGCTGAGTATATACTGAAAAATTTCAACAGGTTTATGCAGATTAATTTGACATATAATTCACCCACTTAAAGTATATGATTCAAAACCCGGGCATGGTGGCACACTCCTGTAATCCCAACACTTGGGAGACTGAGGCGGGAGAATTGTTTGCAAGTTTGAGACCAACCTGGGCTACAAAGTGAGCCCAAGGCCAGCCTGAACTGCATAGCGAGATCCTGTCTCAAAAAAAACAAACAAACAAAAAAAAAGTATATGGTTCAATGGTTTTTTTCGTATATTCACAGAATTTTGTGTCCATCTCCACAATCATTTTTTTTTATGTGTTTTTGAGACAAGGTCTTGCTATGTAGTTTAGGCTGGCCTTTAACTCATGGAAATCCTCCCATCTCAGCTTCCTGAGTGTTGGGATTACAGGCGTGCACCACCATGCCAGACTGCCACAATCGATTTTCAAGCATTATTATTATCCTGAGAAGAAATCCAACTCCTTAACCATCATCTCACTACCCACCCCAATTCACCAGTGCTAGGTAGCCACTACTAATCCACTTTCTGTCTCTGTAAATCTGCTTATTTTGGACATGTCATGGAAACAGAATCATACAATATATGATTCCTTTGTAACTGGTCTCTTTCACTTAACAGTTTCATCAATATTACGTATCAGTGCTACTTTTGTTGTCAACTAAATATCACACTTTATTCATCCATTCATCAGTTGATGGATGCTTGAGTCATTTCTATTTGATGGTTATTATAAAATAATGTTTTGATGAATATTCATGTGCAGATTTTTGTGTAGACATGTATTTTTCTTTCTTTAGGATATATATATATATACATAGGAGTATAATTGCTAGATCATATGACAACTCTGTGTTTAACCATTTGGAAAACTGTCACATTGTTTTTCAAAGTGGCTACAACATTGCATATTCCTATTAGCAAAGTATGTGTTCCAATTTCTCGACTCTCACCAGTTGTTTTATCTGTATTTTAATTATAATCTTGCTAGTAGACATGAAGTGGTATATCACTGTGATATTGATTTGCATTTCCCTAACTATACTAAATATTTTAGAATTTTCACTACACAAAATCCTGATAATATTTTATATCTCACAGAAAGACTAGGAAATACAAATTGAGCAGATTCCTTGTATAATTAATTTTGTGCTTTTAGGCTTGCTACTAAATTCCACAGAAAGAACAAAGCATAGTTAGACTAGGTATAAGAATAAAATCTGAAACCAGGTGTGGTGGCACATGTCTGTAATCCCAGCACTTGGGAGGCTGAGGCACAAAGATTGCTGCAAGTTTGAGGCCAGCCTGGGCTACACAGAGTTCAGGACCAGCCTGAGCTACAAAGCAAGACCCTGTCTCAAAAAAACCAAAAGAAAAATAAAATTAAACCTGAAAATAAAAAACATCTAATTTTTTCTCTATTTTTGGACTATTGATTTTTTTTAATCTTTAATTTTTCTCTTTTCTGTTTAGATAAATAATACTTTTTGAGGATTATGCTTGTGGCCCCAAGATTCAACATGGGAATGTTAGATAGAAAATAATGTATGATTGCCTTTGTTCCTCAACTATAACAGCATGTACTTACTCATCAAAGTTGAGGGTATTTGTCCAGTTTAGCACTTCATCCACTTCCCATTCCATCACAGAATCTATGCCACCATCTTCCATGGTTCTTATGAGCCCTTTTGTTGCAGTATGAATTAAACCCACAGTTTCATAGTGAGTTGACTTAGCCTCCAGGCTTCCTGCATAGTACCTAAGTAGGAGAGACATAAGCCCTTTAATGGGTGATTATGAGTACAAACAGTTGATAAATATTGTTGCCATTTATGAATAGAAATTATACATTAAGTCATTTTCATCTTATAACTTAGATGCACCTAAACCAAGACCCATGTGATGGAATATTGGTGGGAGAGAGGCAAAGTAACCATATTAATAAGAAAGTCCTCTTAAAAATCACCTGCCCTTATGTTGCATTTAAAAAAATATTTTTATTACTGCCTGTTTTACAAAGTACTGCTATTCAAACATGCATATATGCTAATCATATTAATCCCCTCATTAGTCTCCTTTACACCTTCCTCCCCCATCTCCCTTATTCCTTTCCTCTTGTCTAATAATGGTCTTCCGCTTTTTAGTTATCTTTTTTAGATTCCACATATTAGAACATAATATACTTGTCTGTGTCTGGCTCATTTTGCTTAACATCATGATCTCCAGTTCCTTCCATTTGCCTGCAAATGACAAAATCTCATTCTTCTTTATGGCCAAACGAACTCCATTGTGTATCTATACATTTATCCATTTATCTGTTGATGGGCACCTTGGCTGATACCGTATCTTAGCTATTGTGAATTGTGCCACAGTAATGCAGGTAGCCCTGACTTCCTTCTGGTATACGCCAAGGAGTGGCACAGCTGGATCAAATGACAGCTCTATTTTTAGTTTCTTGAGGAAACTCCATACTGATTTCCACAGCGGCTATCCTAATTCACATTCCTAGCAGTGATGTTGAAGCATGGATGACCACCACATCGCCCCTCCCCAGACCCAGGTGTGACTGTGCTTACTTGTGAGCAGTGCAGGCTGTATGGAGATGACTTCCCTAAATTGGCTTTCAGTTTAATTAGTGAGTCTGGCCAAGGCTGTATACGTGTCTTCATGATAGAAATTATGGGATAAGGTTTCTGCTGAGGCCTGCGTGACTCCAGCTGGCTACAAAGCTAGTTACACGTTAACCATAATCTAAATCTGGCTGCTCCTATTCCTTTCGCAGGAATGCTCTGTTCCCTGTGTTACAGGCCTTGCCTGCCTCACCACGTGCCTAGCATATCCAGCTGCCATGTTCCCCAATGTGAGTGTGACCTATAAATACCAAGGTTCTGGCTGCCTCATGGCCTTTTGTTGCCGGCAAACAACTGGTCATCCCAGATCCCTGCTGCACCGCTATCCTGTCTCTTGCTCTTTCTTCTCACCATGCACTGTAACACCTGTCAGGAGGTTGGAGCCCACTGAAGGGGTCTTTGATATAGAAGAAGCCCCTACACACATACACATATGCCTCATATTCTCACCAGCATTTTTTTCTTTTCAGTTTTTATTTTTTATTAGTATATGTTTGTAGTACATAAGGACTACAATTCTCATAGGGAGTTGGTACATGTACATAAAACATCTTAATTTTTCAAAATCCCTTCCCTGCCACTGTCTCCATTCCTTAGACTCCTTCTCTTTTGCAAAATATCTCCCTTTTTCATATTGTCTTTTATTTTGCTCTTATTTCTCATAAGAGAAATCATGTGATATTGAAGCTTGTGTGTCTGATTTCATATATATATATTTTTTTCTTTTTTTTTTTGGTCTTTTGGAGACAGGGTCTCACTATGTAGTTCAGACTGCCCTTGAATTCACTTTGTAGCCCAGGCTGGTCTCGAACTTGCAACGATCCTCCTGCCTCAGCCTCCCAAGTGCTGGGATTACAAGCGTGTGCCACCACGCCTGGCTTATTTCACCTAATGTTATAGTCTCATAGTGTATCCATAAATGACTCAAGTTTATACTTTATGGCAGGGTATACTCCATTGTGAATAAATACCACATTTTCTTTATCCTTTCATCTATTGATGGACATATAGGCTACTTCTAAGATTTAGCTATTATGAATTGTGCTGCTATAAATAAGGGAAACAGAACAATCAAAGGAGGGAGAGAGACGCAGCCCACAGCCCTGGTGACCCACCTCCTCTGATAAGGTTTCACCTCCCAACATCACATTTAGACATAAACTCATCAGCGGACTGATCCATAGGTAACTGTCACATGCCCCAGGATTCAGTCACCTCTCAAAAGCACTACCTATGAGTGCGTGAGGCTTGGGGGGACTGCTAGATATAAACTATAACAATGACTATATAAAAGATATGTAGGACACATAAAAAAGTAGTGTCTAACTAATCTAGGTAGTTCAGAGAAGGTTTCAGAAGGAGCTATTTGAACCAAGTATCAAAATGGGGTGTTAGGGAAGGGAATGATTACTGTATATTATATGCATGTACACATCTGCCAAAACAAAACCTATTACTTGGTAGTTAATATGCACTAATAAAAATGTGGGAAAGAAAATAAAGCAATTATTGCCATGTAGCTAAATCAGAAAGGAGCAACCTAGAGAGAAAGGCAAGTCATGTGGCATGTAGATAATGGGGAACCCTTAACATGTTTTAAGGAAGGAAGTGATTTGTATTTTAGAACTGTCACTTCGGGAAGGAATCTCTCTCTACAGAGGACCAATTAGAAAGGAGACTCAGCACATGACGCATGAATGAAAAATGTTGAGATACCAGAGTAAAGAATGAAAGAAATGTCAGATTTGAGAGATACTTGGGAAGTACAATCAATAGGACTTGATGAAAGATTACGTATAGGAACTTAGGAAAAGTAATATATGCTACTAACATAAACTGAAACCAGAAAAATACTAATAAACAATTTCAATAAGAGATATTTTTAAAGCAGTTTTGAATCTGTTGAGTTTGAGATTGGAATGTCCATATCATTAGAAATGCAGAGCTCAGCTCTAGATGAAAGTTACTTTAAGGTAAATGAATATAGACCAAGAATAAACTTAAAAGTTATCATTCCTGTGCATTGGCTTGTATGTTGGTCACCTTTTTATTATTGTAACAAAATGCCTGCGATAAATCAACTTAGGAAGTTTATTTTGGCTCAGTTCATGTTCAGATGCCCCAACTGCTTTTAGACTTGTGTCAAGACAGTACAACATGGTGGGAGCAACAGGGCAAAACTATTCACCTATGGCTAAGGTGCAAAAGAGTAGAAAGGAAATGACCGGTGCATCCCACAAACCCCTTCAAGTATCATCAAACTGAGGCTAACCCTTTAAAACATGAATGTTTGGAGGACATTTCAGATCCAAACCATAGCGTCTGTCATCAAGTGTCTCCCAGCTGGTACTGTGACTGAACTTCAGCAAGTCATACCATCATCGTGCTAAAAACAGCTGTTTCCAGGCAATGATAAAGTGAGTATGGTAAAGTAAGTTTGGTTGTTTTGAGCCCATTACCACACTTCTTTTGCTGAAAATGAATTCCCCAGTTAAAGGCAAAGTAGGAAATAAAATGATAATGCATAAGGCATTCTGTACTAAATAGTACTACTGACAGAAGCAATGCAGACATGAAAATAGAGTTCATATCCAGAATATTTGTCTGTCACTGTGAAGACAAAGGGATGCCTCCTTTCTTATGGCAAAGGCCCACTATAATCAGCCTGTCACAAGGTTGCCAGCTTCTCATTATTGGAGGCAAAGCAATGACCTCTGCTGTGCACTTGGCTGTGTCAATAGCCAGAACAGCCTTGGTAAGGGGAAGACCATGCTGTTGAGAATACACCTTGTTTCCTTCTCTGAAACCTTGGCTTCTACTTACATGGCTCCATAGCACAACTAAGATAACCAGGAGGAAAAAGCTGAGGTTTGCAAGATGGATCATCTATTTCAGTGATGGCAAACCTTTTAGAGACAAATGCTCAAATTGCAATCCAAAACCCATTTGTTTATCACAAAGTGCCAACACTGCAATTAAACCAGAATACTGAAGCTTTAGTTGAGAAAAAACAACTCATACATTAGCATCTTTTGTCTTAACAAATCACATACATGCCATAGGTTCACCACCACCTTAAGTCTGTCTGATTGAGAACTGTCTGTCTCATCTAAGCCTCTTCAGAGGGCATTCACAAGGGACATAAATAGACTTTGTGTCTATTTTGAATATACTTTTTACTGAACTAGTCACCAATTTTCCAATTGTATTTGTTCCAAATGCTGGGATGTGAGGGTGATCTGGCTGAAACATCTGTCACCCTACTGATTGCCAGGGTTGACTTGGCTGATCTGGCTGGCTAGATGGGTGTCCCCAGCCACCCTCAATGCCCCATGTGCATTCCTCCTGAAGCTGCGCACTTGGTGGAAGAGGACAACCACCCTGAAAGAGGAAGACCATTCCTCAGTCAAGGACACACGAGTAACTGCGCTTCCCTGCTAGAACTTCCAAACAACTCTCCAAATGTTGATCAGCTGAAAAACCATTGGCTACTGCTCAGTGAGTGATTTCCATACCTCAGGCTATTTCCCCTGCTACATGAAGTTGGAAATCAAAGACATCACCTACAGTTGTGCGCACTGAAAGGATCCTTTGACCATTTTCTCAGCCAACTGAGGGATATCTATTTTGGGATGGTGCCAGCATCCTGTACAGATCCACAGTGAATTAGGTCTGATATATTTCTCTTCTATTAACTTGACATTGAAACTCCCTCTGAGGCCAAAGGCAAGAAGATGTCGCAGAGATAATGTAGCATAAGTTGTAGTTGAAGGAATCTGAGCCACCTGCTCATGCAGTTTACTTAGGCCTTCTGTACTTTCTCAGACCCATTCTCAATAAATAATATATTACACATAAACAATGCTATACATTCTCATCTTTACAGTTTAATGGATTAGACAGAGTGAGGTCAGTTCACAATCACAAAGCATTTTTTTTGGTGTTTTTGTTTGTTTTTTGTTTTGTACTGGGGCTCAAACTCATAACCTCACGCTTGCCAGGCAGGCACTTAGGCCACTGAGCTAAATCCCCAGCCCTATTTTTTGAGACAGGGTCTCACTATGCAGTTCAGGCTGGCCTTGAACTCACTTTGTAGCCCATGCCGGGCTCAAACTCACAAGGCTCCTCCTGCTTCAGCCTCCCGAGTGCTGGAATTAAAGGCATGCACCACTACGCCTGGCTCACAAAGCATTTGATAGCCTATTGTCAAATACTAAATTTTTACTGGGACCCAGCAGCAAGCCTAGAATGGCTTTCAAATAGAGAATAGTTTTTAAGCGAAGGAAAGTACTGCCTTATTTTACACCATAGAAATCTTTGCTGTGATTTTACTCCTGGGACCTTTTTTTTTTTTTTGAGGTTCCACACAGTATTTCATTGTTTGCTACATTTGTAGACATTTCCAAGAGAGTTGGGACTGCTGAGCCATAAAGCCCAAGTGAGAGGACAGTTTGACCACATTGTGGACCTACTACCAAGTCCTTTCTTGCTCTGTGTCCCAGTGGAGTCACCTAGTAAACGAGTTTGAGCACAGTCTCAGTGAGTTAGTGAGATTCTGCCTCAAAATGAAAACTTGAGAGCTAGGAGGTAGCTAAGTGGGAAGGTCCTTGGTGTCAGAATGTTTTTCCTCTTCAAGGTAGATGGTTCAGGGTATGTCAACTACTTGATTCAATTTAGAAAAAGACATTGCAAAATGCCTGTAAGCTTTAGATATGTTGTAAACTAACTTTTTTGCAAAATTTACTGTTCTTTTTCTAGTGCATATCTGTCCTGCTTAGTTACCCAGGGAGCTTATTTTCTGCTCATTGTGCCCAGTTAGCCTAAGATCATCAACATGAGACACAGGCACCACATTCTTCATGAATCAAGCTATGCAACCTCTTGGCCATGAGATCAGGAAAAGTGATATAGTTCTGAGCATAAGAGATAAAGATATAGTCTCTTCTTCCCATCCAAATGAAAACTGCTTTTTGCTTAGTGATTTCGATAGGAAAAAACCATTTGTCAGGTTAATAATGGCATACTTGTGGGAGACAACTTGAGCAGGTCCCCTTGAACACAAAATAATTGCTGTAACTTTGATTATATCGAGACTTATTCCCTTATGTTGAAATATACAGAGTTGACTATGGCATTTCCTTCTCTCTTCAATTGGCTCTAAGCATTGCAAATAAGGCTAGCTGAGGTACTGGTATGTAATCTCTGAAGCCATCCAACAGTATCCTGTTTCCTCCCATAGTGATCTCTGTAAAATATATAGGCACAGCGGGATGGCAGAGCCAGTGAGCTTCAGGAATGTCAACTGGGTTAGAGCCTCAAGGAAGAGGCTGTGAGTTCCCAGGGCATAAAGTTTGCATATCAGAAACTGAAGCAGCAGCCTCCTAAAACAATTCAGTTGATATCCTGATTGGGTTATGCAAATTGATCCCCCTGCATATCTTTATCTCTGCATTTTCTCACTACCTTGCCAGCCAGCTCAAGCGACTCATGTAGTTCCCACCATCCTCACTGTCATTCATCCTCAAGCCACCCCCTTTCTTCACTTGTTAATAAATTCTGAGAGAGGTCTAGGATGAAGGCCTTTGTCCGCATGTCCTCACGAGAATTGGACTCAGGACCCCTTGGCTGCCCTTAACCTTGAATATGTCTCGGAATCTTTATTCTTGCCGTGGGTTGCATTGGAGGTGGTAGATTGGAATTAACTTGCTGGGATTCTTGGTGGAATTAGAAATATAATTTCTTGGATTGTGAGAAAGACTAGAGAAAGGATTACAGTACTTGGATTATCGTACTAGGTATTTGGGACTACAATAATACCTAGCACCAAGGGCTGTACTGATTTGCTCTGTTAAAGAGGTCACATCTGAAAGTCTAGCTGCAATTATGTCTATCTGACCTGTGTACTTCAAAGTTTCATTATTCCCAAGTAATCCAAGGCTGCAGTGACCCCAACCTTTTTGGAACAAGAGACTGGTTTCTTGGAAGACAAGTTTTCTACAGACTATGGAGGAGGTTTCTGTTTTTATTAATATACATGTGCAACGCATGATAGTTATACTCTGTGGCATTACCACTAATGCCTCAGCTCCACCTCAGATCATCAGGCATTAGAGTTGCGTAAGAGCTGTACAACCTAGATCCCCTGCATACACAGTTTACAGTAGGGATTATGCTCCTATGAGAATCTAATACCACTGCTGATCTAACAGGAAGTGGAGCTCAGGCAGTAATATGAGCAGTGAGGAGTAGCTGTAAATACAGCTCACCACTTGTTTCCTGCTGTGTAGGCCTACCTTGCAGGCTACAGACTGCTACTGGTCCTGATCCAGGTCCTGGGGTTTTGGGAACCTTAAGTTGAAGGAACCAGTTCCATCACAGTTTTCTCCCCCATCTTCTCCATACTATAAAGGACAGAATTTGCAAGAATTCTGCTGTTCCCCTTAACAAGCCATTTCTTAATAATTCAATGAATGGGGTATAATCTGGGACCTCCTAGGGATATGACTATTGGAATGCTAAGTAAATTGCACATAATGGAAACATACACTTATAGTCTTAGGATGCCTATTTCTACAGTATACTGAGAACATTCAAGTATTTTATAATGGTAGAAATTGAATTCACGCTTGGATTAACTGACCCAACAGATTGTTATCATTTCTGATTGCTCAGTCAACACTTTAAGTCTGTAAATCCTGGCGAGTGTGGCTGTGTCCATAAGTTTGGCCCATGTAACTCTTGATCTAACAAATTTAGATTCTGTCCTCACATAGTATGTGTCTAAGGCTCCTGATAATATAGCAGTAAGTTCTTGTAACTCTTTTGATTTATAAGCTACATACAATTAGAGTAGACCTTGTACCTCCTTGTTTGGGTTGCCCTGAGATACAACTCTCGTTGTGAGCTAGAGGGTACCAGGGGATCCCGAGGAGGATCGGCGTGAACTCGTGTGGCAGGGCACCAGTGCAGTTACTAAAAACATTTTATGCAGGAGTGGGCTGCTTCTTTCCTTAAAAGGGGTAACAAAGTTTTCCTCCACTACCAAGGGAGTTCGGAGGCTTAAGGCTCTTACTCTTGTCTTTTCAAAGAACTCATCTCAAACCTCAGGATTCTACTTTTTCTTCACTAGCACCCTTATTCTAGTGTGGAAGACCTGGTAGGGTTGAGTACTTCGTTGCACTGAAGGCACAACAGGTCCATGACCCTGGTAGCTGGGCTGCCCTTAACTCACCCTACAACTAAAGGAGGTGAAGAACTACTTCAAAGCTGCCTTGAAGATACTCTGATTTTCTGCCCAAATACTTTTAAAAAAATTTTACAACCATGAGATACAACTGATGTACAATAAACCATATATTTAATTTTGCATATATACACATCTGTGAACATACTGCTACAATAAAAAAATTAATCTATTACCCCTCAATTTCCTTGAACCTCCTGGTAATCTTTTTTCTAGTTCCCCCTCATCTACAGCCAACTAATTATCTTTGTCATTCTAGATTTGTAACTTCTAGAATTTTACGTAAATGAGATCATATAGTATATGCTTTTTGATTTATTTCATTCAGTATCATTATTTTGAGATTCATATTGTCATGTGCATCAACAGTTTATTACTTTGTATTGATGAACACTATTCTTGCATGTGTGTAGATAAACCACAATTTATTTATACATTCACCTATTAATGGACATTTGTATTGTTTCTGGTTTGGAACTATTACAAACAAACCTGGTATAAACATCTATCCTCAGTCTTGTTGTGGAATAAATTTTTATTTCACTTTAGTAAATACCTAAAGTTGGAATAGCTGATTTATTAGTAGGTGTGTTAATTGCTTTAAAAAAAAAAAAACTTCCAGATGTGGTGGCAACCACCTATAATCCCAGCACCTGGGAAAGGCAGGAAGATCACTGTGAGTTCGAGACAGCCTGAGTTAGACAGCAAGATACTGTCTCAAAAACACTAAAAAAAAAAAAAACCTGCCAGAATGTTTCCAAAGTACCTGCACAACTTGCATTTGCTCCATATCTTTGCCAGAAATTACTATTGCAGATGATTTTTGCCATTCTACTGGGTGTATGGTGGGATCTCATTGTTTTGGTTTGCACTACATTAGTCATTAATGGAGTTGCTAATTTGCTATCAATATAGCTTCACTGAGAGGAGTGTTTGTTCAAATTTTTGGCCTATGTTAAAATTATATTGTCTCATTATTTTTGACAATTCTAGAAGTATGTTCTAAATTTAAGAGCTTTGTTAGGTATATATTTTGTAATTTTTGTTAGCCGTGTCTATACCTCAACAGTTTTATTTTTGTAGCAGGTTGTTAAAGACTAAAATATTTGAAGAGTGGTTCAGTGTATTTTTTCTTTTATAGTTCATGCCTTTTGTGTCCTATATGAGAAATATTTAGGGGAAAGGAAGAAAGGGAAAAAAGTTAAGATAGTTATACAGCTAGCTTCTCTATGTTCCTTGAAAAGAATGCTTTTTGCTAATATTGTTTAGACAAGATATCATGCCTATGTCCTGTACTCTGAATAACTACTAGAAAGACCACAATACCCAGTGTATCAACTATTGTAACTGTCTTACTAATCTGTTTTGTAAGTCGGTTTCATTGTTTATTTTTTCTCCTTAAAATAAAAATAAATAACAATTATTAAAAAATATTGCCAGAACTAAGGTCACTAAAATATTCTCCTTTTGTTACTTTTAAATGTTTTATGGTCTTTGCTCTTATATTTAGATCTCTTATCTCTTTTAAGTTACAGCAATGCCTTAGTTCATGAACGCCTCTGTTTATGAATGATTTGGCTGGAGATGAAAAGCATTGGGCAAAATTTTGTTTCCCTTCATGAACTCCACATCAAATGACAAACGTGAATGTGGCTATCTTCCCCAGAATTATGGGACAAATTATTTGTGAACTGAGGTAACACTGTAATTTTAACATGACACAATGGTCATACCCATTTTCCTACATTTAAATACCCAATTTGTTGAAAACAACATCTTTTTCCAATTACATAAATTCCCTGGGCACCTTTACTGAGGCTCAATTAACAATATACTTGTGGGACCTTTTTCTGAACTTTATATTCCTTTCCACATAGATTCATGTCTGTTTGTATGCCAATACTACAAATGTCATGATTTATAAGCCTTGAAACTAAATAGTATGTTTTCCAAATTTGTTTTCTCTAAAATACTTTCAAACTCTTTACTAAGTATTTCCCATGATCTTGCTAAACCTGTTTGTCTGTTCTATTGATTTTTATGTAGTCTTTGTAAAAAAAAAAAAAAAAGTATTTCATCTACTTACATTTGTCTCATCCATTCTATTTTTCTAATTTTTCTTTTTCTTTCCAAATCTTGCTTTCTCTTCAGTTTAGAAAAATGGAATTCACTTTCCTTTTTGTCTTCCACTACTTCACTGCCAGTTGGCAACCAAAACTATTGAGAAATAAAATGAATATTTAAAATTATAAAATAATGATTGCAAAATGCTGATCCGTCTATCTGTGTGCTCAGTAGGAATATGGCAAGATAGAAGCAGAAGAGATGATACACCTTTATGAGGTATTTCTAATTAAGACATGGTTGAGTAGTAAACTGAGCTTTCAGAAGCACATGCTACAGAAAGTGACAAAGTCATTATGTACTGAGATATTTAGTATTTGGTGTCTGAATAAACAAATGGACATATTTGTACAGGCATCTTCAGGAACCCAGAAATAATACCTCTGTTATGTCCCAAGACTCAGTTTCTTCTGTAGGGCCCAGTATCCTAACTGGTTGCCTATTTTCCTACTTCCAATTCATCCCCTCTCCCCAAACACACATACACTAGATAACAAGTGTGAGATCTTGCTACCACCCACCACACTATGTATGTGCCTCTATTAAAGCACTTACCTTTCTACGTTGAACTATTCTCTTTACTTATCTCCCTAATTAAAAGACAAGCTATTTAAGAAAAACAGCTAAATCTCTTTTATCACTGTGTCCTGGCATCTGGAAAACAATGTCTGACACATAACTATTATGTAATGAAGTTTGTTGAATTCACACTCTGATTATTTTCATGTGTTATACTATGTATACAAACATACCACATCCTATAATCTGTATGCTGAGTATGTAGCCTGTCAAGCACCAGAAAGTCCCTAAAGACTGCCCAGTTTCAAAGATGACTACTAAAAGAAGAAATAAATGTAAGGTAGAAAAAAAGATTAGAATTACTAGAAAACCTAGAGTCATTAATTTTGTCAATTGAATTACTAGCAGTTATTACTATTTTTGGTACTGGGGATTGAACCCAGGGTGTTCACTCTAAGCTACATCTACAGCCATTTTTTACTTTTTATTTTGTAACAGGGTCTTCCCAAGTTGCTTAGTTGCCCAGGTTGGGCCTGAATTTGTGATTCTCTTGACTCAACTTCTCAGAGTGTTAAGGAATTATAGATGCATATTAGCAATTCTTATTTTTAAACAATTTAAAATTAATTTTCAAAAAGACAATGAGTTTCTACATACATAGAACTTAAAATCACTAATCTATCTCTTACCCTATCAGACACAGGCCGCCAGCCATTGTTTTCTACCCGATGATACCAGCCACTGTGGTCCTCTCCCTGAGGACGATCATCTTTATTATGAGATGTGTGTTTCACTGGGAGCTTTGTGTAATCTCTAGGGCTGTTGGCACACAAATCTTCAATATGTCTGTGAGTAAAAATTTTATAGTATATATCAGGTGGAAACTTAGCCTGTAGGTGGAAAAGTTCAAAGGATCACTGAAATGCAAATACAAAAACGGTTTCAATTTTTTAATTATGTCATTTAAATTTCATATAAATTCACTTTAAAACCGCTAAATATTCCAGCATACTTACTCCCCCTAATCTGAAGCGTACGTGGACGCCAGCAGCAGCATCTAGAAATTCTGCCTATAAGAAAATACATGAGGATGTGTTATTCACATGTACCAACTCCCCATGGTTAATGAAATCATTTTGTACTATAAATATGTACTAATAAAATTTTAAAAATTAAAATTGCATTACTCTCCAACATTCTGATTATATCAATTTGCTACGTCTCATTTTACTATTTGAAATAGTTACAGAATTTTTTTTAAAAAATAGGTCAAGTGAACAGGTGACAAATATTTAGTTTTTGATTAGAATATATTTTAAGAGCTAAGGACTAAATTTCTATGGTCACCAATAACTAAAACAGTTTATATAAGTGGGAAAATGATACCAAACTGTATTTCCTTTCTACACAATAGAACAGCAAGTGATTTGTTATTCATGAATCAGACATTTCAAGTAAGTCTTCAAATATATGATTTACATACAGAAATATTTTATTACAGGTAAATGCAGAAAAAAATTGTGAGGAGTCAACCCAGTTTCAATACTAGGACACCTTTCCTAACTAGCTTTGTTAAATCAAAATCCAGCTCAAAATTTTTTAAGAATTGTGCATAAAAGGTCCTCTAAATATTAGTGCTCTGTGCCAAATGAAAGATGAAGAAAAAAGACCTGGATCCTTTCTCAAAAGATAGTTCAGCTTTATCTCTTGATAACATTAGATGAGAAAATAGATGTTATCCTAAATGTTTTGGTCTATACAGCCTGAAAAATATTATTTTTGCTAAATATTTTCCAGACTAAAAATGTTATGAATTCAAGTAGGAAGTGTGAGAATTCTGTCATAAAACATATTTTTCCAGTCTTACTGGTATTTTAGATTATTTCTAATTGTTTGCTATTAAAATATTTCAATACTGAAACATACATACATTTTCATATTGTAACGGTGATATATTCTATATACAAATATTTTTCTCACTAAAATTTGCATAATCTATAAATTTAGCCTCATGAGTTTTTACAAATCTATATATCTTACAATACTTCCAACCCACTTCAAAATATTTGGCATCTAGGTTATTTTGTGACTCCTCCCAGCAGATAGCTTCCCCAAATCCCTTTATCATCATAAATTTTTTCCAGTTTCAAATTTCATACAAAAGAATAACACAGAGGCCAGGGATATAGCTCAGTGGCATTAACTGCCTGCCTGGCAAGGGTGAGGTCGTGAGTTTGATCCCCGGTACTAAAAAAATATATATATATATATATGTGTATATATATATATATATATATATATATATATATATATATATATATATATATAATTTTGTGCCTGGCTTTCTACTCAACTTGAATCTGTGCTCAATCTGTAAGTTTCACACGTGTAGTTGCATATGGTAGCAGTTCTTTTTCATTGCCATCTGGTATCACTCATAACCTCTATTTTTCAACTCTATTGTTGGATTATTTTATGTGACTCTAGCTCTGAGTTGTGATGAATAAAACAGCAATGAACATTCTTGTTTACATCTCTTGGTAGATTTTTCTGTACTTTTCTCTTAGTTACAATACACAGGAATGGAATATGAGAGGTCATGGGAATCTCTGTCCATTGGCTGTAACAGAATACCCAGGACTGGGATATTTACAAAGAAATGGAGATTTCACTTTGTTGTGGAGACTGGAAAGTCCAGCACCTGTTGAGGGCCTTTCTGCTGCATGACAGGAAGCTCATGTGGGGAGACAACAAGCTTTTGATGAAGCCACTAATCTCACCATGCAGGCCCCATCTTAATGATTCCATCCAACACTAACAACTTGGCAAAAGCCTCACCTCAAATGCTATCAAGATACGAAGTTGGGGATTAATTTGCCAGTACATGAGCTTTTGGAGGACACAGTCAACTCATGGCATGGGGTGTATGTATAATCAGCTATATTAGCAACTATGAAGAATTTTCCAAAGTTTTCCTACCAACTTACTACCCACCAATATATGAAGGCTCTGATAGCTCCACATCTTTAGGAATAATTGGTATCATCAATATTTTTAATTTTAGCCATTCTGGTAAGGTTACAATGGTAATTCATTGAAATTTTAATTTTTATTTCTTATGATTGACCATACTGAGCACCTTTGCCTGCATTTACTGCCCAGATATATCAGTTGTGCTAGTAGTTTTATTCGCTTTTTCAAAGTACCAACTGGCTTTATTTCTCTATTTTATTTATACGTTCTAGTTCCTGATTTCTGATTTTAGTGTTACTATTTCTCTCCTTTTACTTTCTTTAGGTTTGTCTTTTTCTGGATTTTTGAGGTAGAAAAGGTAAATTGATTTTCAAATCTCTCTTCTTTTCTGCTACATGTATTTAGAGTTGTAAAATTTCCTCTGAAATTTATGAACTTTACTTCAGATATATTGTATAATCTTTGATGTCATTTTCATTATCACTGGCATAAAATATTTTCTAATTTTCTTTTTTAACTCATGTATTATTTAATTTCATGTCATTAATTTACAAAAATGTGACTTTCTACTTCTCTTAATCTTATTGATGCATAGTTTAATTCCTTTGGGTCTAGAAAACATTCTTTATAGTTTCAATGCTTTAAAATCTATTGAAATTTGCAATAAGTCCCAGGTACATAACATATTTTAGAAAATATTTCCTGTGCATTTAAAATAAAGACAACATTAGCTTATGTAACTTTGGATATTTTGCAGTGTTGGCAATATTATATATATATATAATTGAGTCAAGATATTAAAATATACTATTTCTATACTATTTTTTATGTATCTGTTTCTGTTAATTGCCAGGAGTTAAATCTGAGTCTGACTGAAAATTACTATATTTCTTTTAGCAATTATTGTATGTTCATTTTTGCTTTACAGATTTACGGTTATTTTTTTTAGTTGAATTGACTTATGAAATATCTCTGTATATCTCATAACACTCTTTCCTAAAAACTAACTTATTTGAGCTGGGTGTGGTGGTGCACGCCTTTAACCCAGCACTTGGGAGGCTGAGGCAGGAGGATCGTTGTTAGTTTGAGACCAGCCTGGGCTACAAAGTGAGTTCAAGGCCAGCCTGAACTGCAGGAGACCCTGTCTCAAAAAAATAGAGCCAGGGACGTAGCTCAGTGGCCTAAGCACCTGCCTGGCAGGTGCGAGGTTGTGAGTTCAATCCCTGATACAAACAAAAAACAAACAAAAAAAAAACACAAAAAACAACTTATTTGATATTAACACGACACTAGCCTTTTCATTAAATTTTTCATGATGTACTGTACTTTTTTCCATTCTTTTACTCTGTATCTTTTTATGCAATTATATTTAAAGTCTGACCTAAAAGTAATGTAAAGATGGTATGTTTTGCCTGACAACTTTTGCTTTTACATATTTGGGTTATTTAGTCTATTTACACTTTAATAATTTTTTACTTCAACATTTTAATACAAAATAATTGACAGACTTGATATAGTTGATCAAGTAAGGAAGGATTATTTCTTGCTGATATACTAGGGTTAAATCAACAATCTTGCTTTTTGGTTTTTCTTTTCTCATATTTTTTCTTTTGCATTATTTCTCTTTTCCCATATTTCTTTGGCTAAATCAAGTAATTATCAGTACTCTGTATATTCTCACCTGTTAGCTTTTTTATAATACTGTTCTTTTTTTTTTTGTGGTTCTTTTAGGAGTTCTACTAGAGGTTCCAATATGCATCCTTTATTTGTTGCAGTCTACCTTAAATTAGTACCCCTGTACTTTCATTACTTTGTAAACAATGCAAAAATCTTGTAACACACAAATTTCATGTATTCCCCTCTTATCTTTTGTATCATTACATGTATTACTTTTGCAAGCATCATAAACCTCAGAAGACTTTGCTCTAAAAGGCCAATATTTATGTTTAAACAAATTTATATATGTAGTTGAGAAACAGAACTAAATTATATGTTAGAATTTCAAAATGCTTTTGGAAGGATAAGGTAGGCAGTGATTTGAGGGGACCTAAAGGAGGCAATTTGAAGTATGAAAACATTGGTCTGGATGATGGTTATACAGGTGTTTGCTTGTGATGAGTTGTTTAGCCATATATTGTATTTATGTCTTATAGTTTTCAACATAGGTGTAATACATAAAAATTTTAAGGGAAACATTGAATTAATAAAGTACCACACATTTAAAGAAAGAATAAGATTCTATGTCATCAAAAATATTCTTACCTCTTTAGGATCAATGTATCTCACTATCTGACGTGGCTCCCCTTGTTTTCTCAAATCAATCAGACTTTTAAAGTGCTGGAATACTGAAACATTCTAAGGTTCAAACATGTAAGATTTTATGGTTAAATTGGACTTTTTATTTCTAGTTTAGCTATTTGCCTAATTAGATAAAAGATAAAGCCATAAAGTCATAAAACCATAAAAATAGATCTTATTTTTAGAAACTAGATTTTAGAAATATTAACCACCCGGTTTAATTTTATAAGCCAGGTAATATTGGTATTATCCTCGTGAAGAATTTTCCCTACAGAACGGGAAACATTTTTGCCAGCTACTCCACAAAGGACTATTACCTGGGGTATATAAAGAACTCAAAAAAATTAGACCTCCTAAATTTAAAGAATCAGTAAACAAAACAACAGGCACTTAAAATGAATAGACTCTTCTCGGATGAAGAATTACAAATGACCAAGAAATACATGACAAAGTGTTCAGCATCACTGGTGATTAGAGAAATGCAAACTAGAACACTGAGATTCCATCTCCACAAAGAATGGCTATCATCAAGAAATTAACCAATAACAAACACATGTGCGTACACACACACACACACACACACACACACACGTAGAAAGAAAAAAATAAGAGAAAACAGAACAATAAAATGCCTCCAAAAACAACCAGTTCCTGTAATGCTGATTCATGGAGCATTGATGGGGAGGATTTCAAAAGCCAAAGAGCTAAATTACATTAAATGATAAAAGAGGAGACAAAAAACTAGTAAGGTGCTTGACGATCACAAAGATGGTATTACCAAACAAATAATAGACTGTCTTAGTTACTTTCCTCTCATTGCTGAGACAAAATACCTGACACACAAAATGAATGAAGAAAAGGTTTATTCAGCTCATGGTTGGTGAAGGTTTCAGTCTGTAATCAACTGGCTCCAAGGCGGGGTGGTATGGTGAGAGGCAGCAGCTCAAGGTGGCAGAGGACAGCAAAAGCCACAAGAGCAAAAGGGGTGGGGAGCAAGTTTCTTTTCCTCCCTTATATAGTAAGCAGGCTACCTGCATCCTCCCCCCACAGGGTATAACATTCACACCATCTCCCTGCCCTCCTCTTGCACAGAATGAGGATGTTTACAAAGTGAGGACCCTGGCCCCTGCTGAGTCACTTAAAGTTCTAAACTTCTCAGTTGACACAATGAACAACATCCCAGAGTGGTAAAGGCATGTCCTCTGCACACTAGGATGTGGAGATGTTGAGTTACTTAGTTAAGCTTCTAGACTTCTCAAGTTGACACAAGTATCAACCATTACACAGCTTAATAAAATAATAAATGAGCACAGAAGACACTAATTAAAAGTTAAGTGAACTAAACAGAATGATACAAAACATGAATGGCCAGTTGAACAAATATTTAAGAGCACATGAAAAGATCCAAAGAAAAATCCAGTAGATAAAAAAAATTCTGTTTTAAGTATGGGCAGCAGAAGTAACCAAAGGGAGGACAGAGTGTCAGAACTAGAAGAGGGGGCTGATGCGGCTGACCACATACTCAGAAATCCCTTATAAACGGCAAAAGAATATAGAAATGGATTCAATAGCAAGATAAATGGACCTGGAAGACATTTGTTCAGTAAAATCAACAACACACAGAAAAACAAGCACACATTCTTGTATGTGTAAGCTAAAAAAAGAGAAAGAAAGAAAGAAAGAAAGAAAGAAAGAAAGAAAGAAAGAAAGAAACTAACTCAAGCCAATAGTAGAATAGAGATTAATGGAAGCTGGGAAGTGTCTGGAGGAGAGGAAAAGGAAGTTGACTTTGTGTGGAAGTATCATAATCCCTTAGCAAGGGGCTGATCAAAAATGTAGTGTTTACATTTAAAAAATTGCAGTAAAAGGCATAGTGCCATTTACACCCCTCAAAATACTGTCCCTTACTTTGAACAAACTTTTTTTTGTACCAGGAACTGAATGCAGGACCTTGCAAAAATTGCCAGGTAGGTGCTTGTGCTGCTGAGCTATATCCCCAGCTCACTTTGAACACACTTGTTCCATCCTCTTTACCACTTTCTGAAGCAGTTCCTGAAGTCTTCTTTTGTGTTTTTAAGAGGTAGTACCAAAAAAAAAAAAAAATACTGCTAGGTGTGGGGGTACACACCTATAATCCCAGAACTCACGAGGCTGAGAAGGAGGACAGCTGCAAGTTCCAGGCTACCTTGGGCTACCTAGTGAGTTCAAGGCCAGCTGAAGTATATAGTGAGGTCCTGCCTCAAAATAAATGAAAAATACAATAAATTACAGTGAATGCTGCTGCTGAGTGCCAGCCAATGGAAAGGCAGGTTCATAAAAACATTACAGTGTGTCCTCGTCCACCTTATTCACCACCATGTGACTTTCGGTTCTTCCCAAAGTAAAAAATGGAGGATAAAAGTGTTGAATCAATTCAGGACACTGAGGGAGCCATAACAGCTAACTAAATATCCCCATCATCTATAACAGGGAGCTGAATTATCCTAAGTCAGCCCCAAGGAACAAGCAACAAACACCTAAATATTCTTTAAAGTCATATGGTAGCAAATAGAGGGGTTAAAAATAATGTTTTTATAATACCAGAGTTGGGGGGTGTAAGCAGGGTTGTGAATGATGAGTTACATAAGTCCTCAGTTATATCTGCAGAAAGCCAACAGACCACAAGTAAAGTTGGTTCAAAAACAATTGCACATACTCTTGGAGGTACTCAACATCTTGATCTAATTTAAACCTATTATTATTTTTATTTCCTTCAGGTAATATTTCCTCTTTTCCTCTTTTTCTTTTTGTTTTGTGAGCATCATTTGTTTCCTTTGAATGTCAGGTGAATGTTGATTGTGCATCATACTTAACAACGAACAAGGCCTGTGTCACTTTTTCTAGTGAACCAGTATGAGTAGCTTATGCTTCCATGTAAGCCTCTTCCTTCTGTTACCACTTGTGACTGGCAAGACTGCCAGGGAGCTTAGTAACATGAGGAGAATGAGTTCATCAGAATTTAAGGGACGTGAGTGCCAAATCCATGCTAGAACTACTTTTCCCAGATAGTCATCAGTCTGTCTTTTCTCCTTTTAAGTCTTAATATTTGTGTTTGACTAACATTACATATCCATCTACAACAAAATTTTGACAGAAGTAAATATTCAGCTACCTGCACATTTGAGTCTGGAGGGAACAGTGGAGACAATGGCCAAAGAAGTTCCACATCTATGTTCCGGTTAACTCCTGTCTTCAGTCTTCCTCATAACTTTTTAAAATTGCTGATTTCAAATTCATAGCCTTTCTGAGGCTTCAGGGACAAAGCAGTTCCTGTATCAGATCCCCTTGAAGTATGTCTAAGCAAGTGCTTCTACCCAGTTTCATCCATCTGTTTTTAATTTCTCAGAATTAGGTAAGATTTCTAATCGGATTATGAATCCCCTTCTCTGTGTTGTAGATATGTTATTTACATATTGCCATTTCAAGTGGGCCTTATAGGGACAGAAGGTGAAAATGTGCACTTTTAAAAAATACACATTGCTTCTCTACTAAAGTTCCTTTAAGGATAAGGCTATATTACAAAATGCCTGACAGTGCCAGGGATACATAGGAATTCTAAGATGTGCAGCCAGATGGGTATGGGAGAAAAGTTACAAATGTTAAAAGTTTAACTTAGATGATGAGCATATTGAGAGACATCAACAAAAGAAGACACAGCTTTAAAAGAAAATCATTATTTTAATATTGAAAGTTAATATAGTTATACCCCAGCATAGGTTTTATGGCTTTCAGAGAAGGAAAAGAAGTAAATAATGGAAGATTTTCAAGATTTCATTAACTGCTACAATGGTGGCCTTGTGTGTGCTACAGCTATCCAACCTCACCCACCATCACTGTATACAGAGTATTGCTGTGACAAGAGGGGAGAAGTCACTTTAGCTCCTCATTCTTACCCAACCAGCTTAAGTACTTGGAATGTTCTTCATGCCTATGAGACCAGCTTTAATATAATAATACAATAAATACTACCCAGATACAATATGTTAATAAACTATAAGCTCCTCCAAAGTAGGGGCTCAATAAATATTTAAATGAGTAAATATACCCCCAAAACTTACTTGCTAATCTGATTGTCAAGAAAGAAAGCATTTAAGAAGTGAAAGTCAAATGAGCCTATTAGTAATACCTTTATTGCTAATAGTCACTGTCAAAGTGCCTGACCTACTTTAGGAACTCAATAAATATTTGGGAAGCTAATGAAATAATAAATTGTGTCTTTTTGAACTTCACTCTGCTTGTGAAGCAAAGGGTGGTACACAATTCTGTAAATATACTAAAAGTTTAGTTGTACACTTTATTTTTATTTATTTATTTTATTTTTTATTTTTTTTGGCACCGGGGATTGAACTCACAACCTCGTGCCTGCCAGGGCAGGCGCTTAAGGCACTGAGCCAAACTCCCAGCCCTGGTTTTTTGAGGCAGGGTCGCACTATGTAGCTCAGGCCGGCCTTGCGCTCGCGTTGTAGCCCAGGCCGGCCTTGAACTCACAACGCTCCTCCTACCTCAGCCTCCCGAGTGCTGGGATTAAAGGCGTGCGCCACCACGCCGGGCGGTTGTACACTTTAAACAGATAAATTTTAGGATATAGAAAATGAATCTCAATAGAGCTGCTAAAGAAACTCACAAGGAAAGTTCTCCAGGCCCTCTGAATGATTCTTGCAGCTCTATCCTCCTTTGTCAATTCCTTCTTCTGAGACTTCTGAAATTCCTAAAAGAAAATAAGCAAAACAGTTCATTAAAATTATTTTATATGCTCCATTATGATTCTGTCACTAGAAGTCAACAGAAATTAAATAGAGATGTATAAAGGAAACAGTGAAAATTAGATTTACTCCAGGCATGTTGGCACACACCTGTAATCCCAGCATTGGGAGGACTGAGACAGGAGGATTACCACATGTTTGAGGCCAACCTGGGCTACATAGTGAGTTCAAGGTCAGCCTAAAGTACACAGTGAAACCCTGTCTCAAAAAAAGTGCAATTTGGTATCAAAATATTTCTAATCAAATGTCACCAGTTATTGATTGCCCAAATGTCACAAATGTTCCAATTTGTTTATTTTTTTCTAATTGCAACACAACCTTGTGTAGCAGAATTTATTATGTTTATGTTACGGATGAAGAGACAAAACTTCAAGGCCTAAGGTGAAATAGTAACTAAGCCAGTACTGAACTAGAAGTTTCCATAAATAAATGCAAAAGAATCAAAATCACCCATATATCATGTTGATTAATACTGAAATGAAACTAGAAATAAAGGCAAAATCTCCAAAGAAATTATTTAAACACAAGGAAATTAAGCAATACACTCTTGAATAATCAATGGAAAACAGAATAAATCAAGGAAGTAATTAGTTTCTAGAAATAAATGACAATGCCTGTAAAACATAACAGAACTTACGAAGCACAGTGACAGCAGTCCTGAGAGGAAAGTTTGTAGCTGTGAAGACCCACATCAGAAAACAGTGTGAGCCCACATGAAAAACATAATGATGAACCTCAAGGTCTTAGCAAAATCAGAAAAATCCAAATTCAAAGCTACTACTAAGGAAATTATAAAATGCAGGGCAGATATTATAAAAGTGAGACTAAAAATGATACAAAGAATCAATGAATTGAAGAGCTGGTTACTTACAAAATAAACGAACTAGACAAACCTTTATCTATTTTACAAAAAGAAGAAGAAAAAAAGAAAGAAAAAGACCCAAATCAATGCAAACTGCTTTGAGAACTTATACTCTAACAAACTGAAGAATCTAGAAGCAATGGACAGATTCCTGGATACATACAAATTACCAAAACAAAACCAAGAAGATATAAAAATCCTGCATAATCCAATAACAGGCAATAAAATTGAAGCAATTAAAAAAAAAAAACCTAACAACAAAATAAGCCCAGGTGCCAATGAAATCATTCTGCAAGAATTTTAGGAATGATTTAACCCCAATACTTGTCAAATTCTATAATAAAATTGAAAGAAAGGAATATTCCTAAAGTCATTCCTAGAAACTAGCTTTACCCTTATTCCAAAACGAGAAAAGAACCCAACCAAAAGGAGAACTACAGGCCATTAACTTTAATGAACATAGGACTAAAAAATATCTAACAGGATACTGGCAAACAGAATGCAACGAATCAAAATGATCACACATTATGACCATGGTCACGGGGATGGTTCACACATAAAAACATCACATAACTAGAAGTTTAAAAAATCATTTCAACAGACACGGAAAAAGCCTTTGACAAAATCCAACATCCTTTTGTGGTAAAAACCCTAAAGAAAATAGGCATAGAGGGACCTTATCTCAATCTAATAAGAGCCATTTGTGATAAACCAATGGCCAACATCATATTAAATAGGGACGAGCTGAACTCTAATTAGCCAGAATAATCAGGAAAGAGAAAGCAATAACAGGGACATGTATAGGAAAGGAAGAAATCAAATTACATTATTTGCAGTTGACATGACTGTCTACATAGAAGACCCAAAAATTTTTACCAAAGGACTCCTAGAACTAATTAACCAAATTCAGAAGCATATCGATATATAAAATCAAAACTCAAAAATCAGTAATGTTACTGTATGCTAATAATTAACTCACCAAAAAAGAAATTAGGAAAAAAAATGCCATTTTCAACTGCACTGAGAAAAATTAAATACTTGAGAATTAACCTAACCAAGGAAGTTAAGGACTTCTACAACAGAAACTACAGTCCTCTAAAGAAAGAGACTGAAGAGGACATCAGAAAATGGAAATATATCCCTGCTCCTGAAGAGACAGAACCAATATTGCCCCCAAAATAGCCATATTTCCAAATTTGGTATACAGAATCAATGTAGTCCCAATCAAAATAGCAGGAGCATTTCTCACAGGTCTAGAGAAAATAATCCTAAAATCTATGATAAATCTAAATTTGCAAAAACAATCCTGGGCAACGTGAGCAAAATACGAGGCATCACAGTCCTGGCCTTCAAGTTTCACTACATGGAATATGTAAAGCACTCAAAAATATTAGTCCCCTCTCCCCCAAATAAAAAGACCAAAACAAAAAATGGGCAAATGAAATGAATAGGCACTTTTCAAAAGTAGTAGAACAAATGACCAATAAATAAGATATGTGAAAAAAATGTTCTTTGCTGGCATGGTAGAGATTACACACCTGTAATCCCAGAACTCAGGAGGATGAGGCAGGAGAATCTCTGCAAGTTTGAGGCCAGTCTGGGCTACAAAGTGAGTTCAAGGCCAGCCTGAACTGCATTGTGAAACCTTGTCTCAAAAAAAAAAATCATCTCTGGCCATTAGAGAAATGCAAATTAAAACAATACAGATTTCACTACACTCCAGAAAGAACTGCTATCATCAAAAAATCAAATACTAAATGGTGGGGAGGCTGCAAAGAAAAAGGAAACTTCTGTACTGTTGGTGGGACTATGAAAATCAGTATGAGATTTCCCCAAAAATCTAAAAATAGAAATTCCATTGACCCAGGTATTCCACTTCCAAGTACAGTATCTTTGCAGAAGAATTAAAATCATCAAGTTACAGTGATAAATGCATGCCCATGTTTGTAGCAGTACAACTCATAATAGCTAAATCTTGCAGTTGGATTGTATGTCCATTAACAGATGAATCCATGAAGACAATGGGACGTTTATACACAATGGAGTGCTACTCAGTCATAAAGAAGGATAAACTTGAATCATGAAAATGAATGCACCTTGAGACCATAATGTTAAGTGAAGTAAATCAGACACACACGCTTAAATATCCCACGGTGTCTCTTACATGAGAAGCCCGATGCATAAATAATTAAACAGCAAAATAGTAGATAAGAGGGAAATAGCTCTTTTGTAAAAAGGAAGGGGACTAAGAGGTGGAGGGATGGGGAGAGAGGGGAAGAGGATGAAAAAAAGAATTAAGATATATTATGTACATGTATCAATTCCCCAGTAAAATTTTTTTGTAAGAAAAAAATTAATTTTTCTTACAAATAGCCTTACGAGTATAGGAGGCATAAGGATAGATTAAATGTTAGGGTCTTTGTTGTTTGCTTTTTTCGAGTTGGGGGTCTTGCTACATTGCCAGACTGTTCAAGAGCTCCACCTGCCTCATCCCAAGCGCTGGAACTGCAGGCGCACACCATCAGTCCCGACTAAGGCAGGGCTTCCATCCATTCCATCCGTAAATCCCACCTCTTGCCTGCTGCGGTAGGGCATGCCTGTAATCCTCCAACTCTGAGAAAAACTTGCTGTCCATGTGAATGATGTGATAGTCAGTTTTAGTAATTCTAAAGACCATCAATATGTTTTTTACAAAAACAAATACAGAGAAGATTTTTTCATCTGAGATTTGTGTAACTTTAAAAAAATCCTATCAAAATTTCAACTTTAAAATGTGAGAAAATGATATAGTAAGTTTTGAAACATGCTGTCCACCTCACTTATTCCTCTTATGTTTTCTTGTCCATTTTCTTTTTGAATGGCCCACATAAGGAATACAGTACTTTCGGTATTTACAAATAACAACAGAACCAGGGCAATTAAATAGCATTAAAATATATGTAAATATCATTCCTTAATATCTCACTGCTGTTTAAAATCTAAATTTATTCATAATATTGTCTAAATTTGACTCTAAGTTATGTAAATATATAAATTCAAGCAATAACTATAGAATGCAAAGTAAAAATTGTCCATCCCCATATTTTTGCCCAATTCACCTTTTAAAGTTCTTTTAGTAGATGTGAGATTCCTTCAGTTTTCTTACACGTTTAAACCTAAAAACACATGTATAAATACACCCATGTTGTATATATACATCTATACTTGTATATATACAAACATTGTATGTATATACCTATATACAGTATAGAAAACACACATATAGATCTGCTTGCTTTAATGTGATCAAACTCTACATTTTTTTACTTAACATGTGTTGGAGGCTTTTCCATATTGCTGAATATACATTTTGCCCTTTCTTTTTATAGTTGCATAATATTCTTAGGTGTGGGTATCTTAATCTTTTCTCCATTTTACATTGAGAATTTTTTCCTGATTACAAAGTGAGTATCTTTTATACTTGTATCTGTGTAACATGGGCTACTATTTTTATAAAATAAGTTTTTAGAATTGCTGTGACCAAAGGTATACACATATGTATTTGTACAGACTCTCTCTGAAAGAGTGTAAAAAAACCTTCTAATAGTCATTAGCTCTGAAAAGGAGCCAGCATACCAAGCGACCTGGGATCAGGGATGAAAATATTTTATTTCACTGTGCTTTATACTGTTCAATTTTTCTATAATGTGTGATTTTGATATGTACATATACACATGTACAAATACACATATACATCTTCACTAAAAAGGAAAGAGCATGCATGTAAAAATTTGTCAAATTGTCCTCAAAAAATGTCTAATTTGAAGCCAGGCATGGTGGTGCACACCTTTAATCCCAGCACTTGGGAGGCTGAGGTAGGTGGAGCATTGTGAGTTCAAGGCCAGCTTGGGCTACAATGTGAGAAAGGCTGGCCTGAACTACATAGTGTGACCCTGTCTCAAAAAAAATTGGAGTTTAGCTCAGTGTCTTAAGTGCCTGCCTGGCAGGCATGAGGTTGTGAGTTCAATCCCCGGTACTGTGAAAAACAAACAAACAAAAGTCTAATTTATACCCATAAATATTATACACAATTGCTTATTTCCAGATTTTACAAAAGTGAAAAACTAAACATAAATAGGACGTTAGGACTATACTGGTTCTTCTAATAGTCTTTAAAGAACTAAACTTTGTGGTTTTTATATGTTTTCAATGCATAGTCCTTGGTCTTAACACATAACCAAAACATGTCTGATATGAAATACCACATGATAGTATTAGTGATAACTTAGTAAATTTTCAGCATTTTCCCTAATACATTCCCAATTTTGTAAGTAAATTTAACCTTGGGCTTAAAAATCCCTTTTATTAAACTTAACTGTGTGAATGTGCTTCCCAGGCACTCTGATCTAAATAATTTCACCCAAGTTCCTTCACACTGCACCCACTTGTCCTGTAATATAGGTAAGGGGCGCTTAGAGCCTGCCGACAAAGTAAGTTAATGTCTCCTCGTGGAATCATCAAAGGGCTTATTTGGTGAACATATTCACTATCTCATCCTTCTACAATGTAAATTTCCCTCAGATCAGATTCTTCTTCTTTTTTTTTTTTTTTTTTTTTGCGGCACTGGGGATTGAACTAACAGCCTCGTGCCTGCCAGACATGGACTTACACCACTGAGCCAAACTCCCGGCCCAGATTCTTATTTATAGCTACATCCCTTAACCTAATTTCTGGCAAATCATAGGCAATCAAAAAAATTAGCTGGTTGATTGAACAGATCAATTAATTAATATGCATTTATACAACACTAGAATTCTGTGAGAATATTAAAAGTGATGAAGCTGATGGTATGGCCAGTTATTTTGAAGATAACAAGAGGTATAAGGGGAAAGGAGGAAAGAAGGGAGAAGGAAAAAGATATAAATTTGTTTCTAGGTATACATAACATAGTTAAAATGACTATACTACTAAATGCATTAGTTATTGAAAAAGAACAGTTAAAATTCATATGATTAGATCAATTTTACATGCCTATATCTGTTAATCTAAACAACCCCTTTGAAGGTAACAATATGCAATATTACAATCATTGTCAAATACCTATCATCTTGATTTGTAAACCTACAATGTTATTGTATTGGAAAAAAAAGTGATGAAGATACATACGGACATGACAACTGATTCATATTTTTAATTTTTAAAAAGTTTATTAAACAATCTATAATGTTATATTAGCTCTTCCCTATTCAAATGTAAGTATACACACATAAATGTGTCAATATTAAGTGGTAAAAGAACTGAGAATTTTAAAAGCACAATTTTATGTGATTGTTATGTGTATCTAAAATGTACCAATAAAATCTAATCAAAAAAGGCACATTTTTTGTTACTTCTATCAAGAAATGTATTGAGCAAATTAATTTTCATTAATTTGCCCTGAGGACAACATATTGCAGAAAAGTTAACAGAGATGGGGGTGGCAGGGTGTAAGGGGGAAGGGTGGCCTCTTGCAAGCATATAGTAAATTGTGCTACTCCAAGTGTAGTCCGTGGTCCCATGCTGTCCCAAATTGTGTGACCAAAGGAAATAAATTCAGAACAGTTAGAAACTTAGAGCAATTTGATGCTGCTGAGGATACAAACACATGATCAGTGGATTTCTAAGTTTATGTATTTTCTTTTTCTAATGATTTAAATTTTATTCTTACAAGAGTAATCAACACATTGGAATCATGATCTGACATGTGTTTTCAAAGCAACACTCTGAACTGGGTGTGGTAGCTCACACGTGTAATCCTAGTGCTCTGGGAGGCTGAGGCAGGAGGATCCTGAGTTTAAACCCAGCTTGGAGAATTTGGTAATTTAACAAGACCCTGACTCGAATAAACAGTGCTGAGGGTATAGTTCTGTGTGAAAGCCCTAAGTTCAATCCGCAGCTCTCCAAAATAAATAAATAAATAAATAATTCTTCTGAAGTGTTGCAAAAAAAAAGGGGAAAAACTAAGTTACTGTGGTTGCTTGACCATAGTTATAAAAATTAAACTAAAAGCTGGGCGTGGTGGCGCACGCCTTTAATCCCAGCACTTGGGAGGCTGAGGTAGGCGGAGCGTTGTGAGTTCGAGGCTGGCTTGGGCTACAACGCGAGCACAAGGCCGGCCTGAGCTACATAGTGCGACCCTGCCTCAAAAAACCAGGGCCAGGAGTTTGGCTCAGTGGCTTAAGCGCCTGCCCTGGCAGGCGCGAGGCTGTGAGTTCAATCCCCGGTGCCGCAAAAAAAAAAAAAAAAAAAAAAAAAAAAAAATTAAACTAAAAAAACTCAAAACTCATCACTATTTTACTAGTTTGCTATGATTTTTGTTTGTTTGAGTCAGGATCATGTTATGTTGTTTAGGCAGGTCTTGAACTCACTATGTAGCCCAAGCTGGCAATCCTCCTGCCTCAGCCTTTTCAGTGCTGGGATCACAGGCATACACTGCTACATGAGGCTATTTAGTCTTCTTGAAGTTACTCATGCCTGTTGCAGGATTTCTTACCAGTCGCATTATTGATATTTTGGGCTGGATTGTTATTTGTGTGAGGTGGGGTTTGGTCTGTGCATGATAGAATGTTGAGTAGAATCCCATTCCTTTGTCCATTAGATGCTAGGAGCACAGCTGTGACAACCCAAAATGTCACAATGCCTCAGTTGAGAGCCACTGGCTTATAGTATCTGCATGGTAGAAATAACATCTAAAGGTGCAGTGCTGCCCATCTGTTTCCAATTTCTGATGCCTTGAGATAAACTAAATTGGCCATGGTGGGAGTAAGGTAAAGAAATAAAGATAAGTAGAAAGGAAACAGGGAAACTCAATTTTTGTTTTCCTTATTATCTTAAACCTTTTGAGTCATATCCCTGCTTGGCTCTGTATGTATGCTTGTTAATCACGGGAGGAGTGTCTGTTTACACCATTTATTAGCCCTAAATTTACATAGTCTAACTCATCTCCCTTCGAGACTGAAGACAAAATGGGAACAACTGAAATAATTCTCAGGGTTTGCAGAGACACCCAAATGCCACCATTTTGTTGCAACATCCAGGTCCAGAAACCCTAGAGTGATGCCTAAAGTCTTCAAAACCATAATCACCATGGTTCCAGGCAAGGTGGAACCTGGAAGACCTGCCCCATGCACAAGCAATCACCCTATGATGGAAACCCAGGTGGCTCCCCTCCCAAGCAAGAACAATCCTCTGTCTCATGGGAGTCAAACTGCTCCTTAAGTCAAAATGATTCCTCAAGAACTACAAAACCAGAACTGAGATAAAGATCGTCCAGACTCGGCTGCCTCAGTTAACCCACAAAAGCTGGCCTCGTGCTTTTGTGAGCAGGCCAGTCTGATCCTCTGCATGTCTCCCTTCAGCTACTCAACACACAATCCTTTTCGGTTCCCCCTTACTTTTTAACCCTGCCTAATAAATCTGCCTATGCTGCACACTGACACATCCTGAAATTCTTTCTCCACCATGTGAGCCAAGAACCTCCTTGGCAGATGAACTTGAGGCTTCCATCCCCTCTCTGGGGGAATCTCTTTGAATCCCTCCAGTGAGGAGTATTCAAATATTATAAATCAGTACTTTTTTGCTTTCTTGGTTGTGTATCTAGTTTTAAGAAAGAGATGATAAAAATGTTAGTAATACAGATTAAAAGTATATTGTATATGTCACTGCTATGAATTTAAAAATATAATTCATACACAATTTAGACTGTGGGTCATTATAATATAAATAGAACAAAATATTTGGGAAATATCTTCCAGCATACATATTTTCACTTTTTTGATGTTAGAGATGGAACCCAGGGCCTCACTTATGCCAAGTGTGCCTTCCACCATGGAGCTACATCTCCAATCCCCACGTTCAAAATTACTATCTGGTTCAGAAATAAATCACATTATTGAGGAGTGATGAAGTTCTACACATTTCAAGAGAGAGTACACTTATTGCATAAAATTTTGCTAAGGGTCAAGTGTATTCAGAATAAAGAATTAGATTAGTTTGAAAAGTCACTAGTCACCTTTTAAATGCTGTTTCACTGAAGTAGTAGGGGAAAGACTGGAGTGGGTTGCAGAATTAGGAAAGTGAAGACAGAAATACAGTGACAATTCTTTGGAGTACTATAAAGACGCAGAGAAATGGGTTGGTAACTGAAAGGTGGGAATGGATTCAAAATACTTTGTATTTCTTTTACTATGGGAGATACTAAAGCATGTTAACATGTGGTTAGGTATGATTCAGTTGAGGAGAAATTAAAGTTGTGAAGGATATAAATTTAAGGGTAAAACTGAGTAGACATAAACAGGGGGTAGAACAGTGGCTTATCTTAAAAAAATAAGACTTATTCCATATGGTTATCATGTGACTCCAAATAAACTAACGCATGTGAAAATCTTGCACAAATTTTAAGGTACTAAAACATATCATTAATCCATTGTTCAAATGAAATAGTTTACTGCACTCATGTGTCTCTTGCATATTCAAATATAAAAATTTTCTCCCCTAAGTGCGTTATCTACTTCGGGAGATACTGTCTCAAGTCAGTAATTTTTATTATAATAGATACGCCTCTGCTGTATCACCTTTTAGACTTCATAAGAAAAACTCCACAACGTATGTTGAGATTGTCTTTTACACTTACTCTGAAAGCTTTTCACTTACTTTAAAAGCTATAAAATAATCTTGCTGTGATCAGAAACTGTACTTTCTATTTTGGTTTCACTACCAAATGTTATGGACTAAACATTGTGTTTAATAGTTTTCATCAGTTTCCTAATTTTGGTTTGCCTTTTTTCTTTAATTAGTGGTCCTTCCTACTGAGGGTAGAACAGAAAAAAAATTACTTAAAAAGGTCTTTCCCTTTTTCCATCTCTAAAGAAAAGACTTGAAGTCATCTTATCCAATAGGGGAGGAAAAAAAAAAGTAGGGTGGGTTAACAAGAATTTCATCAGCAGCCCGAGGTAGAGTGAGGATCTGTGAGAAGTCAAAGTAGGTGCGCGGGCTTTTCAGAGAGACAGACACAAGGTCACCGGGAAGGACGAGCCGGGGATGGGAGGAAGGAAGCATCCTTAAGAGAATAGACGGTGGTCAGGCATCAAGAAAGCGGAACTTCCGGCCCTGAAATAGATAAAACTCAAGCCCGTGGCCACAAAGAAAAATGGACTGTAGTAGTACCGGGTGAGGAGATGAAGCCGCCATTCTTTTCAACTGTCAATCCCTGCAGTCCACAGCTGTGCTCGTTTCCTTGGTAACAGCGCACAGGAAATGACGTAAATCTAGTTCCTCTGGCGTGTCTGCCCATTCAGTCCCGCCTTCTAGCCCCCGCCCACTACCACCACCAGCAGAACAAATAAGCAAAACAAAACAAAAAACCCGAGTCTTCTGTGAAAGCGTGCGCCTTGTTGCAAGCTCTCATTTCGATAATCACTTTGCAAAGGTAAAGGATTTGGGGAACGGAAGTCAGAGTGATTGTCTAAGAAATTGGGTTTTTTTTTCAGTATTATTAGATTAAGTATCTATAAAATATTTAATATCAACCTCTTTTATTAATACAGGTTTGTAGTACATAATGAACAGGTTCACCACGAGGGATTTTAACATGTACATGACACACATCTGGAGATTATCCCTTTCCCCCCTCCCTCCAACCTTTCTCCTCCACCCCTTCTTACAAAAGCTCTACCTATTTTCATTTGTTTCAATTCACTATTTTGCTTTAAATCTCTTTCCCTTCCTTCCCTCCCTTTCCCCTCTCCCCCATCTCTTGTTCCCCTTCCTGTTTGAACCAGTTTTTCCTACTTCCAACTCTATCCTCTATTTAGCTTGTTATTTATACTTTGGGTTTCTCACACAAGAGAAAAAATGTGATATTTAAACTTGTGTGTTTGATTTATTTCACTAAAGATTATGGTCTGGAGGTGCATCCATTTACCTAAAAGTGTCTCAACTTTATGGTAAAATAGTACTTCATTGTGTATAAATACCACATTTTCTTTATCCATTCATCTGTTGGTAGGCACATAGACTGTTTTCAAGATTTAGCTATTACAAATTGTGCTGCTATAAACATGAATGTGTATGTATCACTGAGGTATGACTTTGCCTCTTTCAGGAAGATACCTGGAAAGGAACTGCTGGGTCAAATGGAACCTCTAGTTTTACTTTCTTGAGGAATCTCCATACTGATTTCCATAGTCACTGTTCCAATTCACACTCCCACCAAGATGGAGAAAGGTTAATTTTCCTTGCAGCTTTGCCAGCATTTGTTATTAGTTGATTTCTCATTTATGTATTTCTTTTGGTCTTTTTGAATAGGATCTCACTATGTATGTCAGGCTGGCCTAAAACTCACAGCAATCCTCCTGCCTCTGCCTCCTGAGTGGGATAAAAGGCGTGTACCCCCACCCCCAGCTCTGGCTGATTTCTTGATAATAGCCATTCTTTCTGGGGTGAGATCAAGTCTGTGTTAATTTAATTTGCATTTCTCCAATGGCCAGAGATGTTGAGCATCTTTTTCATGTATTTACTGGCCTTTCATACTTCACCTGAGAAGTGTCTATTCATTTCAGATGGCCATTTTTTGATTAGTTCTTGAAATTGGATGTCTAATTTTTTTGAGTTCTTTATGTATTTTAGATATTAAGTCCTCTGTTGAGAAAGTAAATTACATAGATCAGAGAAGATATTAATGCAATTGAGACAAAACAAAAATGCAAAGAATCAGTCAATCAAAGAATTGGCTCTTTGAATGACTAAATCAACCAACCATCAGCCAACCTAAGACAAGGAAAGAAAATACCTAAATCCATGGAATTAGAAATGAAAAGGGCATCTGTGCGTGGTGGTGCATGCCTGTAATCCCAGTACTTAGGAGACTGAGGCAGGAGGGTTGCTGTGAGCTTGAGGCCAGCCTAGGTTACACAATAAGTTCAAGGATAGCCTGAACTACATAGTAAGACCTGCCTCAAAAAACAGATATAAAAACAAACAAACAAAAAAGAAAAAAGGGCAAAATCACTATAGGTTCTGCAGGAATCCAGAAGATCATTGATAACTACTTTGAGAACCTGTACTCTAACAAAATAGAAAATTTAGGAGAAATGGACAGGTTCTTAGATACATATGAATTACTAAAGCTGAATCAAGAAGATATAAACGTTCTGAATAATCCAATATCAGTTGATGAAACTGACTAAAAATACCCTAACAACTAAGAAAAGACCAGGCCTTGATGGATTCACTGCTGAATTAAGAACTTTAGAGAAGATTAATGCCAATACACCTCAAACTCTTTAATGAAATCAAAAGGGAAGCAGTACTCCCGAAAATCATTCCTGGAAGCAAGCATACCCTGACTAAAAACCAAAAAATGGCCCAATCATAAAAGAAAATTACAAGCTAATCTCTTTAATGATTATAAATGCAAAAATCCTCAATAAGAATGCAACAAATCATTAAAAAGATTTCTACATCATGACTTGAGGGATTCAGGGATGGTTTAACATACACAAATCAATAAATGTAATACATCACATTAACAGAAGCAAGGACAAAAATCACATGAACATGTCAGTAGATGCAGAAGAGGCACTTGAAAAAGTTCAACACCCACTAATGATACTAACCCTAAAGAAATTAGAAGAAGTTCTTTCTTTCAATCTAATAAAAGCCATCTATGTCAAACTCACAGTGAAAATACTAAATGTACAAAAGCTGAAACATTTCACTCTAAAATCAGGAACAAGACTAGGCTCCACTCCTGTTCAGTACAGTTCTAAATATATTAGCCAGAGCAATTGGGCATGAGAAAGAAAAAGAATATGGATAGGAAAAGAAGAAGTTAAATTGTCATTACAATACTTGCTGATGACATGATCTTCTAAATCCAAGACCCAAAAACTCTACCAAAAGACTCCTAGAGTTAATAACCAGATTTGGTTGAATAACAGGATACAAAGTCAGTACTCAAAAATCAATAGCATTCCTGTACATGAAAAACAAACTCACTAAAATGGAAATTAGGGAAACAGCACATTTCACAATAGCATACATTAAAATGAAATACTTAGGAATTCACTTAGCCAAGGAAGTGAAAGACCTTGACATTTGAAAACTAGTACTCTGAAAAAGGAGATCAAAGATGATGTCAGAAAATGGAAAGAAAATGGAAAGTTCTGGGATAGGCAAAACCAGCAAAGTGAAATGACCATACTTCCAAAACCACTATACAAGTTTAATGCAATCCCAATCAAAATACCAGTAACATTCCTCACGGACCTAAATAAAGCAATCCTAAAATTCACATAGAATCAGAAGACAACTAGAGTAGCAAAAGTAATTCTGGGCAACAAGGGCAAGGCAGGGGTATCACACAATCATGGACTTCAAATTATATTACAAAGCAACAGTGACAAAAACAGTATGGTATTAGAAAAACAAAAACAAATTAAAAACACCAGATTTGAGGTGGTTTTTTTGATTTGTTTTTTTGAGGCAAGTTCTCACTATGTAGTGCAGGCTGGCCTTGAACTCACTTGTGTAGCCCAGGCAGGCCTTGAACTCATGGTGATCTTCCTGCCCCAGACTCATGAGTGCTGAGATTACAGGTATGTGTGACCACACCTGGTCAGATTTGATTTTTTTTAAACTTTTAAAATTTTATTTTATTTTAAAGAGGATAAAACCAAGGAAAATAAAACAATAAAACCAATCAAAATAAACCAGTATAAGTGATACAGGACTTCAAGACCTTACGAAACCAATAATAGTGACCATAATGCCTTTTGTTGCCTTCACAATAATTGCAAATAACTTTGGACATAGTAAAAATCAAACAGAACAGAATACAATAGAAACAATAAAAACAAAACAATGAATGCAATAAAGGACTTCAAAACAAGCCAATAGCAAATCCAAAATGGCTACCATAATGTGTCTTTCAAATAACTGCTCATGCCATCAGATTTAACATAATCAAACCAAACAAAAGAGAATAAAACCTAACCCAACAAAACAATGAAAATGATATGGTTTCCTTGCCTAGATGGCTTCCTGGTGAGGTCTGGCTCTCTCCCTCTGCAGGCCTCGAATGGTGCTGACTCACAGAGAGAGACTTGGGTGTGGCTGTCCCCACTGAGGCAGCAGCCTGTGCATGGCACTGTTTTCCATATGAGCCAGATTTGAGAATTAATGGAACAGAATAGAAGATGCAGAAACAGCTCAAGTACACTCAACTACCTTATGTTTGACAATGGGACCAGACATCTTCACTGGAGGAAAGATAGCCTTTTTAACAAATATTACTGGGAAAACAGGGTATTTGCATGCCAAAGATTGGACCTAGGCCCATATCTCTCATCATCTACTAAAATCAAAATGGATCAAAGATCCAAATATTAAGACAGAAACACTTAAATTGCTTCAAGATAGTGTTATGACTTGTGTCTAGATAAGGCTTTTTCAGAGGTGGCTGGATCTAGAGCATGTGATGCTGGGAATAAAGATGTGTGATTACTAATTCAGTCCACTCATTTGTCTAGCACCCACCCAAAGCCCAGTAGCCTAGAGACATTATAAAAGGGGCAGAAAGAAGCTGCTAAGGTTGCCTGGACTTGCTGCTTGGAGACTTCTGCCTGTCTTCTGCCCATCATGAACTGTTTCTGCTCTGCAATGCACCTCTGCCGTGCTACCCTTCTTCAAGCCAGCTAACAATGGATTGAAACCTATATAAACTGTGAGCCAAAATAAATCTCTCCTCCTTTAATTTTGGGTGTTAGGTATTTTGTCCCAGCAATGAGAAGAATAACTAAGACAGAAAAGGTAAAATTGTTGAAGACATAGGTGTAAACACAGATTTTATGAACAAAACCCTGACTGCACAGGAAATATTATTAAAAAATCAACAAATGGGATCATATCAAATTTAAAAGCTTTTCCATAGCAAAGGAAACCATCAACAGAGTGCAGAGACAACTTACAGAATGGGAAAAATGTTTGAAGTTAGTTTCTATATATTACAAAGCCCAGTCATTTCAACAAAGGAGCTGTTGAAGATGCTGGAGAAATTTCCTATTTAATTCAGCTAATTCTATCTATAAATGAGAAAACTAATCCTAGCAATTTGACAGGTCGTCTTGTGCTAGGACTAATAAGTGACACAGGACTACAGGCCAATGTTATTTCTAAATTAAGCTTCTTAGCTGCAAAAGCCTAAACCAGTTGAAGTGAAAATAAATGACTTCTTAGATGAGTTTTCAAATAACCTTAGAGTAGACAAATATTTCATATCTAGTACAAATTCAATTTGTTTCAGTGCGGAATATCTTACACTTAGGCAATGCTTTAATCACAAATTATTGCAATGTAAAATCTTATTCAGAACTGCTCAGTTCTATTTGTCTCCTGTGTTCCTGCTTGTAATACAAGTTGTAAAGAAGAAAATGTTTAGGGTGGGGAAACCCTCCCTATTAATAAAAACATCTGCGCAGAACAAATTCTTTGTAAGCTCACTAGCATTCAGAGTTCTCTGGTTATTACAAGTGCCACATAATAAGCAGGGGAATGAGTTTTAGTTTTCTCTGATGTAGTTACTTTGATGTATTAATATACAATAAGCCAGGAATAATAAAATGGAAAAACTTGTAGTTTTTGAGGTATAGAAACTGGGTTTAAAAATTAAATTCTATGCTGCAAAACTACACAACAACATGGATGCCCTCAATACCACTGAACTGTACACTTAAAAATAGTTAAAATGCAAATATAAATGTACTATATCACAACATAGAAAATTTAAAAAGTTAAAAACACTAACCAACAGATAATTGAGAGCAAAAATTTTTTTAACACAATGAAAGAAAATTTAAGATGTAATACCTTGTTTATATATCAATTTAAAAATAAGCTCTACATATTTCTAATGAAGTGCTTATCTGAATTACTTACATATACCTCTATATTTCTAGAAATATACACATACACACATCAAAAACAAATTATTTTATCAAACCTGTTCTAGATGAATTTGGTAATTTCCACATAAAAGTCTCAGACATTTCATATTCTAATACATATACAATCCTTTAATTCTTCAAACGAAAAAGTATCTTTCTGTAAAGTGGCCACTAGGAATCATTAAGATACAAAACCTTCAGTTGGTGTGGCATGGTGGTGCAAACCTATAATCCCAGCACTCAGGAGGCTGAGGCAGGAGAATTGCTGCAAGTTCAAGACCAACTGGGGATACACAGAGAACTTGAGGCCAGTTTGAACTACACAGCAAGACCTTGACTCAAAAAACAAAAACAAAACAAAACAAACCACTTCAGTTTGTTTATTTACTTACGTGTATTTGGTGAAATCTAGGGACAGTTTACTAAGAAACAGAACTGAGTAACTTCTAGTTTCATTGAAAACCTTCCTTCAATTCTTCTGTCCACTCATTCTTGTCTTCTTTTTATTTTCATAGATAGCACATATTATATAATGATAATATCTATTTTATAATGATAACATCAATAGTCTTGCTTTCCAGTTAGAAGCCAAGGATTTTTTTGTTTTTAATAAACCACATAAAGACAAGAAATAGGAAACAAAATGAATTGGTACAGGACATAGGGAAATATTTATAGTGCAGAGGGAAAAGCTTTATAGTGATATCCCATTTCTTTCCTTTGCCATTTCAGCACTGGAATAAATTCCAATAGTGGCCAAAGCTGCCCCACAAAATGAACGTAGAATCTTTTGTAACTGTGGAACATATCTCCTATTGTAGAAAATCACAGTGTCACACATCTGAACTAGGCATGGGTCAAAGCACACAGTGGCCTCAAGGAAGCCAGAGGGAGGGCCAACACCAGGCATCGTCCTCCCTGGGAGGGTTAGCAGGCAGAAAAGGCTGAAGTAGGAAAACGCCACCTTCTGCTGGTTCTTTGCACAGAAATCTGCTCTCCTTACCCTCACAACTCCCCTCAAGGATTTCTCGTTTTTAGTACTCTATAATACTGTCAAAAAATGAATGACTATACAAAAAAATTAAGATCAGGACCCATACCAGGTTTATGAGTTAGAATTTTCCTTATTAATATTTCAATATGGCAAATGGTAAAGGATTCTGTTTTGTACAATACAGTTTAAATTTGTTAACAGAATATTAGCAGTTATACACTGGTAAACCGCTATGAAAAGTAAAACCAAAGCTCAATAAATTGCTAGTTTGTCTACTCCTGGTGCCAAAAAAATGCTGTGTTTGAGACCAAAAAATCCAAGGCTGCAAAACTACACAACACAAATGCACTCATAACCACTGAACTGTACACTTAAAATCAGTTAAGATGGTAAATTTACATGTATTATGAGAATTTACAGTATTCATAACTTAGAGAATTAAAAAATTTAAAAGTTTACAAAACTAAGCCAATAAGTAATTCCGAGATATCCCCCTCCAACTTGGTTTAGCTTTGCTATGTAGTTCAGGCTGGACTTGAACTTGCAGTAATCCTCCTACCCTAGCCTCCATGCCTGGTGGTGCTGAAGCTATTTTCTTGCCCATGGGAAATTTTCAGGTACCAATGTGATGTCTCCAAATGTGAAGATGAGAGGAAAATCCAACAGAGAGTTAGTAGGAGTGGACTCTAAGATATCTGCACAGAAATCTGCTCTCCTTACCCTCACAACTCTCCTCAAGTATTTTGTTTTTGTGGTGCTGGGGATGGAACCCAGGGCTGCACGCACATCAGGTAAGTGCTCTGTAACTGAGCTGTACCTTCTGAGTGAATTTTTTGATTCAGACTGGGTTTGCAAGTAGAGAAATAAGACTGGACCTTGTAGCAAAGTCTCACTATATATTGTTGGAACTGCATCACTTTGTTCTTAGGGAAGTTATTATGGATTATTTGTTCATAATGATTATGCTTGATTTGCTCATTAAGCAAAGCAACCCATTGAAAGAATTCAGGAAATATCACTGTATGATATGGTGTTTTAATATATTAAGTTAAAGCATCATCTAAATCTTAGCTAGGCTTGATGGCTCACATCAGCATTCCGGGAGGCTGAGGCAGGAGGAGTGCCTGAGCAAGTTAGTAATTCAGTGAGACCCTGTCTCAAAATAAAACAATTTAAAAGAGTTGGGATATAGCTCAGCACGAACACCATATAGCTCAATCTCTAATACCTTAAAAAAAAAAAACCAAAACACAAACCATCATGTATTCTTTCACGGACCCATTCATCTTTCTCAAAAACTATTTATTCTGACCAAGACCTCTTTATGGGCCCCAATCTTCTTTCTACTGAACTCAGTTCAGTTTCTGTCTGACAACAATATATAGTGAGACTTTGCTACAAGGTCCAGTCTTATTTCTGTCTCTACTTGCAAACCCAGTCTGGATCAAAAAATTCACTCAGAAGGTACAGCTCAGTTACAGAGCACTTACATGATGTGCGTGCAGCCCTGATCCCCAGCACCACAAAAACAAAAACCTAAAAGTTTGCTCAGAAGAATTTATTTAGCTTTTTATTGGCCGAGAGATGAAAAATGATAGGATAAAAGTATCCCTCTCCATGAAAGTTGTCAACCAAGGGACTGGGAAAGACCTTGGTCTTAACGTTATTATTGCACAAGAGAGGAGGCGGCAGTCCTTCCGGGATTACACTGGGCAGATCACCTTCAAGGTTGTCCTTAACACGACCCGCAAAAAGTGTGGCTGTAAGGCCATTTTGCAAAAGATTGTTTCTTTCATGCAACCAGGTGGGACCAAATATTCTCTGATACCCAAAGAGGAGAAAGAAGAGGCAAAGTCAGCAGAATTTGAGAAGCCTCACCTCATGAGGAATTTGTCCAGAAAAAGAAGAAAAGAAAAAGACAGAAAGTCACCTGACTCTGACATCTCAGACTCAGAGTGATAGTCAAAAGGGCAAAGCACACATCAAAACATAGCAAAGCAGCAAAAGAAGCATAAGAAGAAACACAAGGAGTGAGAGTAGGAGAGAGTGGGGTTGGTGAGAGAATATGGATCCAGGAGCTTTGTGCTCTGGCCCCTGGAAAGACTTCATAGTGAGAATATGCCCCCCCCCCACCCCAGTGACTTTGGTCCCTTTGGAGATGGCTTTCCCTCATGCAGTAGTTAGGTTTGAGGTCAAAAGCAGCTGCCTGAATGAGTCATTTCCTTATTGCACTTGACCCCTTTGCAAGTGACCCCTGCAGCCCACCCATTCATTCACCCAATTGCCTTCACTCAGCAGGTGGTCCTTTTTTCACAGCCGCCACTACCTGAGCTGGATTCCTTTGCAGGGATCCAGGCTAAAGTCACAGGTACTGTTGTGGAGGTGAGCCTGGCCGGAGCTGGAGGAGACAGTGACTGCCCCTTCGTATTGCACTGTCTTGGGTCAGTAGGCTCTTGGTCTCTGCTCTACCCACACAGGAGCAGAGGGAGAATGGGAGTAGGATGGAGAATGTGGTAAGAGGTGGTGCTCACTTTTTACATTCTCTCAACATGGTTCTACTGTGCTAGAAGTGACTGCCAGTGGCCACAGTCAGAAAATGATCATTTGCAGTGTGACTCATTTTGTGTATGACATTCCACCAGACCACTGAACCAGATATCTGAGGCCACCACTGGTGTACTTTCTATGTATTACTGTGAGAGTCTACTGGTTCTAATTCAAGTCTCTGCTTAAATTCGTGGCACTAAATGAACTTGCTCTTAAAAAAAATTAGATAGCTCAAAACATAAATTTAAGGAGCTTTGGAATCAGAGGGAACTCATCTGCAGTCCCCTGATAGAACTAAAAAACAGTACGCCCAAGCAGCTCAGCAAGTACCTTACCTGATGGCTCTGAGCATCCTCTGGAGCATTGAATCCTGAGGACTGTTGCTACAACTGTTAAAAGGGAACTTCCTTAGACCAACTAAACTTATTCAAACAGAGTGCAAAAAAAAACTATTCAGGAATCAGGCAGCTCCCAGTACCAATGCAGGCTTTGAGAACTTCAGCACTACAGTTCAAGAGCATTTATAGAAATGGGTACTAGAAAACAACTTAATTTGCTACAGCCTAGCTGGCCAGTTGGTTCTAGTTACAGGTTAACTAGTTGATTGTTTACAATGCAATCAGCTAACTGGCTACAAGGCCTTTTGCAACCAGCCAAAGCTTAGTTACTGCTATCAACAGTTCCTGTTGGCTTGAACCATTGGTGGCACAGGTATGACTGTCCCACCAGGCAGTTTGCACTACCTGAAGGGACAGTCATTTTCCTACCACCGGTGGTTCAGAACCCCCTCGTGGTGAGACATACAGTTTAGGAATTTTACAGCCCCTTCGTGAACGTGTTAAATTCTCTGTTGTTATGGTCTGTCTGGTATTGACCTCTGGTTCCAGGAGACAAAGAGGCCTTTGCCTCAAATCTTTGTCTCACCTTGTTCAGGTGTGCAAGTGCTTTTATTGGGAGGAGAACGGGAAGGAATAAGACAATAGACAAGGAAATTTTCCTGGCCCTGCATTCCCTGCCTCCCCCATGAGGAAACAAACCTTCTGGGGCCAGGGTCTGCATATTTTTTCCGTAAGGATAGTTTCCCTTCTGACAGAGGCCAGTTTTTCTGTGCATTCACCTGCTCTGAGGAGATGAAGGAGTGATGGTTTATACTCTTGGCACAAGGAAGTTCAAAAAAACCACTTATCTCTAAAAGAAAAAATCCTAATATTAAAAAATCCATTTTACTGTTGGTAACATGTGGGGTCCAGTGTAGGTATCCAAATCATGGTTGTCTATAACTTTTATTTAACAGAAGGAACAGAAACTTTCATGAGGGCAGCAAGAACCTTGTTATACTATTCTTCCTTTTACAAGTCTCCACGTCACCCCAAACTACTTTAAATCAGGGAGCCACCTGGTGAATCATCCAAATGGTAAATGCTAAACACATGGAACAGAAGACAAGCTACAGGCTGGGCTGGAGACTGAGTTCAATCACATGGCCAATGATTTCATCCATCATACCTATATAATGAGACCATTAAAACCTCAGAAGAGTTTCTTGGTGGGTAAAGGTATTGACAAGTCTTGACCTTAACCTATGCGCGTTTCACATTAAAAAACTGTAAACAGTACAATGGTCCCCACCTTGTGATGGGTTGGTGTACAACTTATTTACTTCAAGATGATGTGAAAGCAATATGCATGCACAGATACCATCCTTTGAATTTTGATCTCTTCCTTGGTTAGTGATATATCCCATCCTACTCTGTCCTGATACTAAGCAGTGGCAGCAAGTCACAGTTCCCAACCAGCCAGTCATGAGGGGAAACTAATACTGTACAGTGTACTATGTTAAGCTATGATATTTAATTTGCTAGATGTATTAAGTGCACATTCATCTTACAGTGAGTTTGTCAGGACATTAACATCACTGAACTTGAGGAACATTCTATAGATTTTCCTGAGTTTTGTGAGTTATTCTGGTGAATTCGAAAACCTGAGAAGCAGGCTGACTTTTAGCCATTTGGTTAGAAGAGTGGGTGGTGTGGGGATGCACTGGCTGCTGAGGGCTGCACCGGCAGGCTCATGAAGATCTCCATCTCTAAGCCTGTGGAGTCTGATGCTCATGGGTGATTAGCATGAGAATTGTATTGAGTTACAGGTTGAATATCCCTAATCCAAATGTTCTAAAATCTGAAACTTTTAGCACTAACATAATGATAAAAACATTTTATTTAGGGGCATTTGATATTTCAGATTAGGGATACTCCATGGGCAACATTTATACAAATATTCTAAAATGCGAAAAACTTCAAAATCAGAAACAGTTATGATCCCAAGCATTTCAGATAATGGATACTCATGCTGTATCCAATGCTGGATGAAAGAGAACAGGTATCTCCCCAACACATTCCTTTTTTTTCCTAACTCTTCTCCCCTTGTTCTCTCATTTCTGGCCATTTTATCGCCTATGTGTACCACCTCCCCCACCACCATCCTGACCCCCTACTCACTTGCAGGATTAGCTAATTATTCCTAAAAGTAAACCAGACACTTTCCTTGTATCTGAGAAATGTTGCAATGTGAAGTTTTAGCTTAAAGTCAGTGGTTCCCTCTTCCATAGAACTCTACACAGAAGATCTGGCCTAGAAGAAATTTAGCACTGCCTGCACAAAAGGCTGGAATGTGGTGGGTACAGCAGTAGCTGGAAAGGGAAAATTTGGTTCTGTGCATGAAAGAGCAATTTAATTTTCTCAACTCCTTGAAGTCAGACATACCTCACCACTACAAAGATGATTCCCATTCCTTCAAAACAAGAACATTATAGTTCTAATCACCTTGGTTTCATTATTCCAGAGAACCATTTGTTCTCTACCTTTTTACATTTTCATAATAAACTAAAAATAATGGTGTCTAACCCAAATCTATTTTGTCTAATACTGTATTTCTGTCTATTAGGGATGGGTGATGGTAAGAGAAGTTTAGGTTCATTTATTCATGAAGACAGCATTAAAATGAGATCAGTTCAGTTTTAAGTGGTGACAATCTCTTTAAAAAAACAAAATATATCTTTTTCAAAATTTTATATAGAAAATTTACTTTATTTAAAAAGCATATATAACATGGTTGTGACATAAAATTCTAAAATAGCATAATGGAAAATACAATTATCTATTTTCTTTTACTATTTATGTCTTTTGTGCATTTATTGTCTTTTCCCAGGTGGTGTTTTTCTTTATTTTATAATTTGATTCATACTTATAAGAAAAAATTGAAATAATACAAAAAGATATAAAGCAAAAAGAGATTTTTTTAAAATAGAAAAGTAACAATTACCTTCTTTCCATTCCCTCCTCAGACTCTGGATCTCCTCCCAAACTTTTCACCATTTCTTTTTATGTAGTGTTTCATGATATATATGTTCTATAAATTGTTTTTCACTGAACACTGTCATGGAAATATTTCATGATAGTATAATTAAAGCTATTTCATTCTATTTAATGGTTTTGCTTGATACCTTGATTTATCAGTATGCATTTAGTTAATTCCCTAAAGGTGACTACTTAGGGTGTTTCTGTATTAATGCATGAACAAACAAGCTAACAGTTTATTTAAACAGATATAGTTCTTATATTTACTTGTACATCCTTACACTCCTCTCTTCTTTTAAAATTCAGATTTTTATATGAAAGTTAGAGTATTAAAAATGGCTAATGGGAGCCGGGCTTGGTGGTGCACACCTGTAATCCCAGCACTTGAGAGGCTGAGGCAGGAGGATCGGTGCAAATTCGAGACAAGCCTGGGCTACAAAATGAGCTTGAGACCAGCCTCAACTGCAAAGTGAGACCCTGTCTCCAAAAAAAACAAAACCAAAAAAACCCCAAAAAACGCTAATGGACTAGGTGGGTAGTGTGTTAATTCAAAGGGTAAAGAACTGAGGTTTTAGTAATTCCATTTTTACTTGGTTATGTTTGAGTCAACAAATCAGAAAGTCATGTAAAACTCACTTCTGAAACAGTGCAGTCAATCTGGTGAGATGAAGGATTATATTCTAGAGTAAGGCTGTTCACTCCCTACAGAATTTTTTTTGAGAGGCTGCTCTTTATTTCTCAGGCACAACCTGTTTGTTTCACTCCTTTGACGCTTCCTGAATTGTTTCAACTTCCTTTTAACTCCTCAGACCCTTTGGAAGCAGATTATATCAACTTTGAAAATTTAAGATATTTCTAACAAATGCTACTAACCTTCAGTACCTTGGGTGTGGAAGGGCAGAATGAAGAAAGCAAGTTTCTTTCTACAATTCCAGTTCTGACAAGCCCAACTATGAGGACAATATATGTAAGATGCAATTCCTTAGAGTATGGAGTCAGGACGGCTTGCCCTTTTGTTTCTATTTGTATACTTTTAAACAATTAATGGGTATTCAGATTTGCTTTAGATACCTGGTTTTGATTATACTGTTCTGAAATTTAGTTTTGCTTTTGTCTACTAAAAATAAAAGCCTGGGTTCTTATTTCTCTTCAAAAAGAATGAAGATAAATTTAGTTAGCTATGTAAAACAAGCAAATGAAAAATATTTATAATAGTTCTAACACCTTAGGGCTGAATCCTGAACTGAAATGTTTCTTGGTATCAGAGGATTAGTCCTTTGAGTAACTACCTTGTGTTTTCTTTAGGAAAATCTTGCCAGGAAGAAAAGAAATAAGAAATTCTGTTTTTGTTTTTAGTCTAAACTTATTTTATACTGTTACACTGTTTTCTAGATTAAATAAATATTTCAATTATGGGAGTAAATATTTTCGCAACGGGAGTGTGGCTAGCTCTTGTTGTTAGAGCATGTTCTGTAACAAACTAAATCCTGGATTGACAGCACTACAAGGAATGTGTAATGAATTTCTGCCCTAATAGTACTATGTCTTGACCCTGTTCTAAAAGGCAGAGGCAATTTCCAAAGTCTTTATCTTAGCAATGAAATCCACTGAAATAGTTGAGGGGTACAGGGAGGCATAAGCACTTCCCTCTGTTGTCAGATTATTAGTAAATCCCAGGGTATCAGGATTCCTGAAGCTTATTGTAGACATTTTCCAGGATCATTTTTATGTTTAAAAACAAAGACCTTTACTTGACAACAGGTATCCTTTACCCAGTCAATATATGATGACAGATGCCCGTAAGATCCTTTTACCTATACAAACAACTGTTGTACATAGTGGGTACACAACCCAGATGGACTGGGAATTACCAGTTTAAAGCACAATTTCTCCTTAATTTTTGTTGCTGTTGTTTTTGAGACAGGGTCTCACTATGTAGTTCAGACTGGTGTTGAACTCGCTGTGTAGCCCAGACTGGCCTCAAACTCAGTGATTTTCCTGCCTTAGCCTCTTGAGTGCTGGGAAAATTACAAGTATGCACCCATGCCTGTTTCTCTTCAATTTTTATCTCAAAAATTAGCTAATAATACATGAGCAGTGCTTTACAGAAGTAGTTCCTCTATAGTTTCCATGGTACTTTTAACAATAGTCATGCCCTTGCTACTTAACTATTCTTACCAGACTTTCCAAGATGAAGCTGCTATTACTGAATGCCAAAAGCAGCTTGCAAGAGAGGTTATGCGGTGAGGAGGAAACAAAACAAAAAGTTCTCTCTTCATTCCTGCAAGAAGAGAGAAAGTAAACTGGATATAGGAAAAAGCCAATGAATATAATATCAACAGGGTGACATATTTTGGCAAGCCTCCATCTTCTATGATCTGCAAATATTCCTTTCAGAGAAATCTGGATGCTGATAATAGCACTTTCTACTTGAAAGGAATTAATATCCAAAGATATCTGGTAATACTTGCATAAATATTGCTATATCCAGCCACATTATATAAAGCCACCAAGAGAAGTGGTCCACTGGGTAAAGTATTCTGTACTTTCTTCACATCTTAGCATCTACTTTAAGTCTTCTCTCAGAAATGTAGCTGGAGACGTAGGAGTGTGAGTCTGGGCTGCATTAAAGCTCTTCTTTCGAAGGCCTTTTCCTGTGGCACTGGCAGATGGATGTGTTGTCATCTGGCTGAGGAACACGTTCCATCCCATCACGGAGCTCAGGCTTGCTGGACTGGCGTTCAGCATATTGCTGAAATGTGTTTCAAGGCAAATGTAAGATTAGTTCACACTTAATTTCCATCAATAATGCCACCCTACCCTGCCCTTTAGCAAGGAATCTAAATCCACAATTTTAGGAGTAACTCAGGAAACTCTACCAAAGAGATGCCAAGTCAAATGCCCCTACTTGGAACAAACAGCAGCTCTCAGCATTTTCCCTCCACTTGTTAACAGTAATAAACCATTGAATACTGAGATCAGCAACAAGGATGACAAGCATCTCAAGTGAAAGTTGGTAGCTGCACACATCTTGCCCTTATGAAGCAGTCACTTCTATTTATTTATTTATTTATTTATTATTTTTGGGTACTGGGGACCAAACTCACAACCTCATGCCTGCCAGGCAGGTGCTTAGGCCACTGAGCTAAATCCCCAGCATCACTTCTATTTATTAAATGGTAATATGCCTGTAAAATGTTCTTCTCCTCTGGTTGCTGACTGAAATATTCCTATCAGCTGGATATTTTTCAGTGGTTCTGGGTCCAAATTAACTGGCCATTCTTGGTACTGGGCCAAATCCAACGAAATGGTGACATGAGTAGATGAGCCTAATTAATATTTTAAGGGAAGAAAGGTCTACTATTAAAATTAAAGAAAGTTAAGCCAGGAGAGAGGACAGGACTTATTTAAGGAAAGGAAATAAATGGTGTAATGTATCACCGTCATTCTTCTGAGAGGGCAGTGTCCACAGGCACATAAGGAAATATACTTTTACTCTAGCAATAGGAAAATAATTTTAGGCTAAAAGAAAACATATTTCATGTCTTGCTGGCAAGATTTTACTGAAGAAGCAAGGTAGTTACTCAAAGGACTAACCCTCTGATTCCCAAGAAACATTTGCAGGTCAGGATTCAAGACTACTGTAAACGTTTTTCACTTGCTTGTATAGTAAGCTAAGTATCTCCTTTCTGCCCTGTACCATGATGGCAAAGGCATGAATCTTAAGTAGAAAGGAGGACAGGGAGGTAATGATGTGAGCAGAAACCGTAATCAGTGGCCTCTAGTCCAACCTACTTGTTTTCTAGATGAGGAAAGAAGTTTTCTGAGAATCAAGAACACCTAAACTAGGAGTTCCACAGGGCATATAATTACAGAGAACACCGGGAAGATGGGAGGAATTGCTAGTCTGTATTTGGACAAGCTCCAAGCTTTTCCTAATAGTGAAGAGATTAAAATGTGGTGGCCACAGAGGGACTGAGCACTAATCTTTCTTCACATGGGCTGGAGCCTCCGCTGATGCAGTTACATAGGCTGACTTCTTTGGGAAGCAAGGCACAAGGTGCTTAGGTCATGCATGTGATCTGAGGACTGCAGGTCCAGCAGGATGGATACTCTGAACTCACCTGTAGGGCTCTGTAATAGTAGCAGTAAAGCCTGTGTGGCTGTAGCAGGTCTCTAGCAGTCAACTGTCCTTCTTTTGCAATCTTCTTGGCTTCTTCATCATTTTCCTAAAGGGTTTTACAAAATGAATGAAAATTACTTCTGTAGTCCACAAAGAAAGTTAGGGGTAAGTGTGAGGTAGGACAGAAGTAGGGCTGATTGTGACTATCATAGGACAGATGGAATATAATGGGGATATAACTTAATAATGAGGCTATGGAAAGAGTACTTTCTTAGACATGGCTGAGTGATTCTGCTCAATTATTTCCACAACCAAATATTGCTTCTTGGATACTCAGAAATAGAATAGTCTTATAATGGAGCAGTGAACTTTTATAGTTCTATAATAAAACAACGAAAGCTTTTAAATGCTGCTCCTTTTAAGAAAGGAATTCCTATTTTATGGGAAACACTTAGTTCTTGGATATTGTAAAGTATGCACTGGCTAAGAACTTGTGCCTTTTATCTATGTTAGTAAAACAAGACTACCATAATTACTTTAAACATTGTGTTACCCATAAAGTCCTCTAACTGGCCTTTTCAATATGTGATTTGCATTTTGTGTGTTCTTTTTTGTGCATATAAGCACAAATGATTCGTTCAGAGAATCTATATTCTATGTAACCCCGGACATAAAGTCCAAAAGTCTTCAAAAATGTTGACAGAGGGCGCACAAAATGATTCTGATATTTTTTTTTTGTACTGGGAATTGAGCCCAGGACCTTGTGCTTGCCAGGCAGGCACTGTGCTGTTGAGCTACATCCCTGGCCCTGATATTGATTCTTTAGATATTTCAAGAGAACAAAAATTCCAGAAAATCACATTTCTTTTGATCCCATTATGTTAAGTTCAACTGTGTTGTGATAAAATTCAGGTCACCAATCCTGATGAACCTATTACTGCCTAAAGAAATGAAACTGCAAAGAACTTACTTTGGCCCATTTAACTTTCTCTAGTAAGTCACTAAGATTTCTTTTAATTGGAACATAGTGTTTCCAAGGTCTCAGTGTTGTGTAGAAATGTTCATAATATGGAGAATCCTGCTTCAGAACCAGGCTGTCCCCCAGCATGAGATACGGAAACCTATACGCGGCCACAGTGCCATCCACATTCACTTGGTACTTGTACTGAAAGATTAAAAACAGAAAACATAAACAAACAAAAAAACTTTTCACAATCATCTATTTCACTTCTGCTTCTCATTAACATTGTAAAAATAAATATGGAGGAATTGTGTTCCATTTTTCAAATTCTGTGTTTAAAAGTTTTATTTTGCAACTTAACTTTTCTCTGTATTAAAATCATAAGCAGCTATAACAGATCAATTTTAAAAAACACAATGCATTTAAAGATGATAATTTTAGTAAGTGGAAATCAATACCTATTTCAATTGTATCTATGTAATGGGGAATCTAGATTTCTGTAACTAGCTATTAAAACTATTTTCAAAAGTTCTATGTTTATTAAAGTTGATATTGATAAAAATTTATACTTTCATTTATATATTATTTCATTTGTTCCTTACACTTGACCCATGAAACAGACAGGCATTATCTTTTTTTTTTGTAGCACCAGGGATTGAACTCACAACCTTGTGCCTGGCAGACAGGCACTTAAGTCACTGAGCCAAACTCCCAGCCCTAGTTTTTTGAGGCAGAGTTGCACTATGTAGCTCAGGCTGGCCTTGTGCTTGCATTGTAGCCCAAGCTGGCCTTAAACTCACAACGCTCCTCCTATCTCAGCCTCCTGAGTGCTGGGATTAAAGGCATGCGCCACCACGCCCAGCATGACAGGCATTATCTTAATTTTAGAGTTGAGGAGACAAAAAACTGCAGAAGTAGGTGCTTTGATTTCCATTTCAAGTTCACTTTTCATGGATATTAAAGCTAATTCAGGTATAATAATATGAAGCAGGTATTTTTTACAAGTGAGAAACTGGTGTTCAGAGAAATTTATATACCTCTATTGTGAGTCCAAATGCCTGGTACTTTTCATTATAACAGCCTGAGATAAACAGGATTTGGTACTGACTGACTGACTGACTGACTACAGTGCTGGGGATTAATCCCAGGGCCTTGTGCACACTACACAGGTGCTCTACCAGTGAGCCACATTCCCAGTCCCTTATTTCTTAAATAACTGGTATGAAGAAGTTTTCTAGCCAGTCAGATGTTGTCATATAATTCCCATCTCTGTCTCTTTGGGCCACACGGTAACACTCTGAAGGAGCAGGGCAGCAGCACAGATGTTTGGGTAGCAGAGGCACTAAGAGATCAAAGTCCCATGGTTAGTAGTAGAGGCAGGACTAGCAGGAGGATCTGAATTCCAACTGTAGCTCCTGTTTAATATATATAAAATGTATACTCTTTTTATTTGCAAAAGACATTTGAGAGCATTTCATATAAAAGACATTCATATTCCTAGTTTATTAAAACAAATACAAAAAAAGGAGAAACAGCCGGGCATGGTGGCACATGCCTTTAACCCCAGCACTTGGGAGGCTGAGCGTTGTGAGTTCGAGGCCGGCTTGGGCTACAATGTGAGTGCAAGGCAGGCCTGAACTACATAGTGTGACTCTGTGTCAAAACACTAGGGCTGGGAGTTTGGCTCAGCGGCCTAAGTGCCTGCCTGGCAGGCGCAAGGTTGAGAGTTTGATCCCTGGTGCCACAAAAAAAAAAAAAAAAAAGAACAAATACAAGACCCCAGGTTAACACTTTTACTGTATTTTTACCATTAAACATATAGTAGTTCTGAGGCATTTGATGGACAAAGTTAATAACAACAAAAGGCAGCATACTTCAACGCGAGCGTAAGGCCGGCCTGAGCTACACAGTGGGACCCTGCCTCAAAAAACCAGGGCTGGGAGTTTGGCTCAGTGCCTTAAGCACCTGCCCTGGCAGGTGCGAGGTTGTGAGTTCAATCCCTGGTGCCGCAAAAAAAAAAAATAAATAAAATAAAAGGCAGCATAGGGCTTTGTGTAATTCCCTCAGTCTGATGAGAAGGTGTGATAGTGTCTGTCAGTTCACAAGACAGACGAAATCTGGCTAAGAGCATCTACTTGGTAGACTTGTAACACACAGTTATACTTCATAGTCACAGAGGAAGGCTCAAATACATACCTTAAAGAAATCAAAAAAGCCCATTAACTTGGCTTTTCCAAGCTCCTTTTCTTTCTCTTGGAAAAAGAAATAGCCTGTAATTCCTGCATCTAGCAGCTGTGGATTTTCTTTGGACAGCTGTACCAACTGCAGCCTCTCTTCTCGACTATCTCTACCTCTGAAGAAAGCTTTCTCTGTTTTATTGATCCAGGGAGGCCCTAGAAGTTTGAGGTCATAAAAATTATGATTATGATTTTGACATTTTTATATGGTAACTATAATAATATTTCTTAATTCACCACTGTCAGTTAAGAAATTAATGATCTTTTTTATCAATTCACCTAGTAAAGTAGATGCATTTTCTAAAAAACACATGGGATCAAGACTTAATTTGCCAGAGATGCTTTCAAGTTTATACTTTCAAAAATACTTCTATTTGCTGCTTTCAATTCCACCCATTTGTCTACTAATGTGAGTTCACACAAGTATTACTGTTTTCTGGAAATAACCAAAATAATACTGGGCTAAGTTCAAAGTGGAAAGGGATGCAATGACTTGGCCCACTTTCCAATGCAATAGCTTCTTCCATCTCTGTTTCATAATCAGAAATGAGCTAGATTTTTGTTCTTAGACAAAGTGACCAGAAAAGAACTGTATAATCAAGTAACAACCACCAATCTTTAATACTCAGGCTGCTTAGAATTTTGAACACAGGGAAAACACTTTTTGTTAATATGCTGCTAATGCAAATATAAAACTCAACTATATGCATATTATTTATATCTTCTCTTTTAGGCAATGGAATATCCTGGAAGAATTAATTTAAATCTATTACTTTTATTCTAGACAGAGACATCATTGTTTAACACCGGAGTTCTTAGAGAAAAAAAAATCATAATATATAGAAACTGGAAGGGATCAACTTCTTTGTTATTTTAGCATATTTTTAGGAATTCACTGTTAATGAAGTTAAAAGTAGGCCAGTTTCATGCTATATTATTTTTGATAGTTTTACAAGTCTCTGATCTTGTCTACCAAAAAACATTCATGAAACTACAATAAACAGAAAGAAAGGCTGTAAAGACAAGGCAAGATTTTCTTCAACTAAAGGAGTTTGTTTGAAAAAAGGGTATACTCTACCACACATCTAAGGAAATCAAGCAGTGGAAAACAACTTAAATTTCAAAGGATCCAGAGAGGCAGAAAAAGCAAAGGGAATAATTCTTTACAAAATACCGCAGGATGTAATATACAAATTATTTTATTATCAAAATTGTCTTAAATATGCTTAAACTTTTATACTTTTCAAAACCTTCATTTTATTCAGCAATATAAAGGCCTTGGAGTCAGAATTTAGTGATGACTTTACTAAGTACATTATTTTGAAAAGGTATTTACAAACAACCAACTCAAAGGAGACTTAGTAAAGGTAGATTTGGGCACTGTATGCCTAACCAGTATGTGTTTCATTTTTCGATTAGAAGAATTCTAAATAAACCACTTTGGCACTTAATTTTTTTTTCTGATGCTAGGTAAGCAATCTACTACTGATCTACCTTCCTAGTCCCAATGGTGCTATTATTTTTTTCCTTGGTTAGAAAGTAAGAATAGCTATTTAAATATTTATTCTCTTTGACTGAACGTACTTTTCACTTTTTTTATTCTTTATAAATATTATTCTTGGAGTAACCTTAATTTACCTGTATTTCCCTGAATAGAAAGGAGATCATTTGTAACACCCCTCATTGCTTCGAGCGTGGAGTGCATGATATCGTATGTTGGAAGGATAACATCTCTTGAATCCAGAGAGCCACACCAGGAAATGATAGGTATAGGGCTGGGGGTTTCATTGACTTTTCGATGCTCCAAGGGCCAGTCTCCAAGATTAATATAAAATTCTAAATCTGGGAGACGAACCTAAGTAAACACAAGTCCAAACATTAGTGCTGGGAGGACCTCAGTCTTTGGTACTAAATATTATAGGTCCTGGGCTTTCTAAGTATTTATGATAGAGCTGACCATTCAAAAACAGTAGAAGAAGCAGGGCATGGTGGTGTGTGTCTGTAATTCCAGCACTCAGGAGGCTGGGGAAGGAGACTCAGCCTATACAACTTAGTGACTCAACAAGACCCTGTCTCAAATTTAAAAATACAAAATGTCTGGAGATATAGCTCAGTGCAAAGGTCCTGGGTTCAATACCCAGACCCAAAAGAGAGAGAGAGAGAAAAAAAAAGACAAGAAAATCACTGCTATAGAGTTACAGAGATAGTAATACAAACATGAGACACAGGGATAGAGGCATAATTCCTGGTGCAGCCCAGGAACAGAGCGCTGCATTTAGGATCAAACACTCGTAATGTGCTCATGTGCTCACGTGGTGGGCTGGGGGGAATGGAAAAGCTACTGCTACTGAAAATCAGAAGTGATGGCAGCTACACCTTCAGCACACTGGGAAAGCTGTGTATCAGGAAAGTTGGTTTTTGGTTTAGAAAACTACCTTGATGGTCTCTTTAAGTGGAAATGACAAAAATTGCCTACCTCTACTTTTTTTCCTACATGATCAGAAACAAGAAAGAACAGAAGATGGCTTACATTGCTATGCTGAAGAGGAATTAAGCATTCTGCAAATGTGGAAAGAGGGGCTGAACAGCAGGATGACAGAGGGCTGTTGGTGAATATGGAGGATTTGAAGAAAGGGGGCACAACTGCCTTTAATAAGAGGCCAAGATATGAAGATCAGGGACTACTGGTGAGAAATTCCCAGACACAGGATGAATGAGGAGTCTCACTAGTACAAGAATATCCACTTTTAAGTGTTAGGGTAGTTGTCTGTTTCTCAGTATGCACTGGTACAAAATAATCTCTATCACTCTTGCCTTCAACAGAGTGTGCACACACTCTCATGATGGCAAGAGTAATACAAGGAATGTGTTCCAAATTAAAGTCATTTTGAAGTAAAGAGAAGGAAACAGCTGCAGCAGGTGAAGGAGTCCTGTAGGACGGAGAACTGCAGGAAGTAACCCAAAATATAAACAGCTGGGAGTTCTCAGAAACTGTGGCCGTGCCCCGTGTGGCCTACTCGCCCGGGATGGGGCTCAAGCCCTTTAGTTTAAATCTTACAGGAAGGAGAAAGCCTCGGAGGGAGAGAATTTAGAACACTCAGGTGGCACACAGCCAAGCCTAAAGTCCATTTTCATCCTCTGCTTTTATAGCTGTAACCACTTAAATTTTATAACAAAATGATTAAATCATAGTATTTTGGAAATCAATCTATTCATTTTCATACCTTTCTTGCCAGTGACAGCAAAATCTCATCAGAGAACATTTTGAAGTCTGTGTATTTCCCTAAAGATCTCCGGTAAATGTGGTTGTTAAGAATCGTGTAGTGAACAATGGCACCCCTCTCATCCCCAAATCTTTTGGGAACTTCATTTAGCATCTGCTGGAGGTTGATGGTGGGGAAGGAAGCAAAATCTTCTTCAATCTGTGGCTCCCGGGTTGGACAAGAAAGAGTTTTCTGCCAGGCCTGAGGATCCTCTTCTGGACACTCGCAGTACTCATGGTACACTGGTCCTAGGGAAGGTGAGATGGACGGCATCACGCGGTGTTAATCAGCACCACAATACAGGGAGTTGTTTCCACCCCTGATGTGAACATGGGATCACTTCTGGGTAAATTCTAAGATTACCCAAACAGAAAAAACTGCCCTAGACACATCAGGTGCAAGTCAAGTCAAAGCCTTACACTGCTCCTTTCTGCCTACCCCGCTTTCTGAGACAGGGTTTTGCTTCGTAGTTCAGGCTGGTCTTGAACTCAGGCCTGACTGCCTGGCTTTGAACTCAAGATCCTCCTACTTCAGGCTCCTGAGTGCTAGTTATAGGTGTACGCCACCAGGCCTGGCAGTTTGTCCCCTTTTAGGTCACTGTGGATAACCTAGCATAGCTTGTGGCTTCTTCCAACTTTAGACTCTCAGTCAATTAGATGATATTCATTTGTAGTGAGGTTTAAATGGTCAATGAACATAAAACTTACCTTTTAACAAGAAAAAAAAGCATGTTAATTTCTAGGCATTAAAATTTTGTAGGAATAGTGATTTTTTTTTTTTTTTTTGGTCTTTTTGAGACAGGGTCTCACTGCAGTTTGGGTTGGCCTTTAACACACTTTTTAGCCCAGGCTGGTCTCAAACTTGCAATGATCCTCCTGCCTCAGCCTCCCGAGTGCTGGGATTACAGGCATGTGCCACCATGCCCAGCTCAGGAGTAGTGATATTTAAAGATGAGGAAAAGTCTCCTGAGTTCCTAGAATCATCTCCATCAGCATATCTCAAAGAGGAAATGTGTAACCCAAAGGAATTGGGCAACATAATTTTAAATAGTCACCTATAAACACAGAACACCTGTAAAGACTCATTTTAAAAAGAATTTATATAAATTTAATATATTAGGGGCCAGGGATATAGCTCAGTGGCACCAGTGCCTGCCTGGCAAGCACGAGGTCATGATTTTGAGTCCCGATACAAAAAAAAATTAATATATTGCTTCACATTATATCTGTATTTATTTTCCTATAAAAATCACATTACAGGAGAACTGCACAGAGAACTCCACAAGAGGGTGCCTTTTAGTGTGTAGCAGTGCGTAGGATAAGTACATATACGTGAGAAAACCATCCAAAGCAGGGGAAGAACCATTCAAGATGATTAGAGGAAGAGGACTTCCTGCTTGTGCAGAGTTGGAATCGTGCCTGTTCATACCAGCCAGCCTGAAAAACCTGCTGATTCCTGGGACGAGGAATGCAAAGGATTCGCCTCCATAGTGAGGAGTAATTAGCCCTGGATGAAGCATGCCTATAATCCCATTTAACAAATGGTACAGCATAACTCTAAAGGACCAAACTGTTTCCAAGTAACTCAGCTGCATCCCAGGAAAAAAAGCTCAAGGACATCAAAAGCATCAAGAGATGAAACAGGATTAATGAGAAGTTGGCATTGCAGGAAATAAAAAAAGATTAGTGAATTCAGAGACACAGCAGTGGAAACCAAACAAAATGAAATAAAGAATTTAAAAAATGCCTAAAATATGTCAAAATCATTAAAAGGGATCTTGGGTGGAATGGAAAATGTCTGAAGAAATAATGGTCAGTTCTATTCTAAGTTTGTTGAAAACTAAAAACCCAAAGAACCAAGAAGCTACTCAAAAACCCAACTATAAGAAGTATGAAGAAAACACCAAAGAACAACCAAACTGCTCAAAACAAAGTATAAATAGCCAATAAATACATGAAGAAAGGCCCAATATTGCTGGAAATTAGAGAAATGCAAGTGAAAACAACACTGAAATTCCATCTTATCCCATAAAGAATGGCTATCATCAAGAAGTCAAATAACAAATGCTAGTAAAGTTGCGGGGGGAGGGAATCTGTCTACATTGTTGGTGGGAATGTAAACTATTACAAGCACTAGGGAAATCAGTGTGCAGAGTCCTCAAAAAACTGAAACTAGAAATTCCATTTAAGCCAGCTATCTCCCTTCTGGGTGTTTTCATCAAAAGAATTAAAGACATAATATTACAGTGATACATGCAGATCCATGTTTATAGCAGCACAATTCATAATAGCTAAATCTTTGAAGTGACCTACATGTCCATCAACAGATGAATGGATGAAGCAAATATGGTACAATGGAGTACTCTACTGCCATAAAGAAAGATAAACTTGAGTCATTTACAGGGAAATGGATGCATCTTGCAACCATAATGTTAAGTCAAATAAATCACACACACAAGTTTAACTATCGTATGGTTTCTCTTATATAAGAAGTTTAAATAAGCCGGGCGTGGTGGCACACGCCTTTAATCCCAGCACTCGGGAGGCTGAGGTAGGTGGAGCGTTGTGAGTTCGAGGCTGGCTTGGGCTACAACGCGAGCGCAAGGCCAGCCTGAGCTACACAGTGCGACCCTGCCTCAAAAAACCAGGGCCGGGAGTTTGGCTCAGCGGCTTACACACCTGTCAGGCAGGCGCGAGGTTGTGAGCTCGATCCCCGGTGCCACAAAAAAAAAAAAAAAAAAAGTTTAAATAAAGAGTAAAATAAAATACAGATAACAGGAAGTAGGGAGAAAAACCTTTCTTAAAGAGTAAGGGGATCAAGAGATGGAGGAGTGGGAGGGAAGGGAGTGAAAAAGGAATTAACTCCACACAGGGAGTGTAAACATTATGTATTGAAACATGTACAAAACAGAAAGGAAGGGAATCAAGAGGATGGAACAGGCAGGGAGGAAAGGAAAGGGGATGAAAAAGGAATTAACATGTACTATGTTAATCAACTCCCCACAAGGAATGTAAACATTATGTACTAATTAAAAAACACCTTAATGGAGAAAACCTTAAAAGCAGTACAAAAGAACAAACACCAGGATCATGCTCTACTTCTTGTTGGAAACAATGCAAAATGTTGTAGTTTTTTTTTTTGTTTGTTTGTTTTTTTTTGTGCCAGGGATCAAACTCACAACCTTGCACCTGCCAGACAGGTGCTTAAGCCATTAAGCCAAACTCCCTGGAAACAATGCAAATGAGTAGACAATGGAGTTGCCTCTTTAAAAGTAACAAAATGAAAAAAAAAATTACTTACAATTCTATAGTCAAAAAGTCTTTTAAAAATGAAGGCAAAAGACTCTTTCACAAATGCAAAAGCTGGAACAATTCACCACCAGCATTCTCATCTAAGAGAAATGTTACTGTGACAGTTAACTATGGTGTCAACTTGAGTAAGAAGTGTCCAGCAGAAAAGGGTTGAAGGGAGGGGAAGGCAATGGGGGGAATAAAAAGAACCAAGCTATATCATGTACAGGTACAAATTCCTTATGATGAATGTGATCATTATCTATGCCTAAAATGTGCCAATGAATTAAAAAAAAAAAAAAAAAAAAAAAAAGAAAGAAAGAAAGAAAGAAAAGAAAACCCCCCAGCTGGTTGGCATCTCATAGTTCTAGGGTGGATGACGGACTGACTGAAGAAGGAAGACCTACTCTGGGTGTGAGTGGTGCCAACCAATAGACTTGTAGCCTGCATGGAATAAAAAGGGGAAGGAAGACTCGCTTTTCCTTTCTTGGATGAGCTCCAGTTTTTGCCATCACCTTCGGATGTCTGTCTCCAGGCATCCAGAGCAGACTCTTTAGCCTTCTGGTGGAGAATCTTTGGCTTCCCGATACAGACTCCATTTTACTCTGCAGTGAGCTCCAGGTCTTGCACCTTTGACTACTCTTACAGGTCTCTAGCACCCAGATAGCCCTTCTGCATTCATTCATCCCTGACTCTGCAGGTGGCCATTATAAGCCTACCTTGTAAATCCTTTATATATCTAGTGAACTCTAACTGATACCATTAATGAAAATCCTATAGATAGAAGAGGTACTGAATAGAAACATGCATCTACACAAAGGAATAAAGAGGGCTGAGAACGTTAACTACATGGATAAATACACTTTTTCTTATCATTTAAATCTCTTTAAATTATTTTTCATTTTCCTAAAATTTCAATTAGATTGAATATCAGGGTGTATGTATACAATGTTTACTCTGTTGAACGTGACTTCAGGGTCAAGATAACCCATTCTGAAAGGCATGATACCTACATGTAAGGCCAGCTCTGGATTATTAATAATCACTTACCTTTCAAAATATAGGGAGACTGGGCCACATGTTTATCACCATAAAGGACATCTATCTTCAGCCCTTTGTTAACAGTGTCATACATTCTATATCGCACCAAAAATGTCCCATCATTCCTATCTAAAGGCGCAGGGACATGAATCCGGACTACCTCTTTAGGTGAAAGAGGTTTAACTACTACTTTGAATAGTGTTTGACCTGAAAGAGAAAGAGATACAAATAACTACCACATCCAACTACTATGCCTTAATTATTGGACAGCTATCTCTATATAGGATTTGCTTTGTCCTGTAGTGTCAATGATAAACAACAACTATTTCACCTTGGAAGGTCCTTTGAGGCCAGGAACTATACCTGGCTCATGTCTTCAAACCAAGGTTCTGATTTAACATTTGGTTAGTCATTGAATAAAGATCTACAGAATGAATGAAATTGATTAATAAAAAAGGCAAAGAAGAAACAAATTTTTGCCTATTTGATCTTTTCTCCTTTAAATAGTACTAAAGCTTAGGTAGTTAAAAATCCAGGAACTCTAAGAATGAGAGACTTCCATGGTAATTCAATTTTCTCCTTGTGAATTATATGCGTTCCTTATTTACCATTTCAATACCAAATAACCCTCATTTCTAAGAAAATTCTTCTTTTTAACCCAAATTCCAAGTGCTTCTGGTAAACACATTTCCTTAGGTAGACAGTATACATAGTTATTCATACTGTGCACAAATACACACACACCACACACACAAACACAACACACAGAGAAACACATACATCTTTGAAAATACTAGAGCTTACTTTTCTGATTCTATTTCCTCAGTTTGAAGCGAAAATTTTGACTCCAAAATTCTGTGAGTTTTCTGTTTCAGGTAAGTATTTCTACTTAACAAGCTTTCTCTTTTCTATTAGTTGACTTACACTTTGGAACAATACTGTCCTGATTAATGTTATGATAGCACAGGAATAAACATTGGAGCCTCCTTCTTCAGAGTACAGAAGGTATACCACTGAGATCACCATATCAAAAGGGAGTATTACAACAGTGGTGTATCCTCTGAAACCCGCAGCCTACCAAACTGCAAACTGTGACTAAAGTTGTCTCTAGTTTCATATCTATACTATTAGGAAATTAAGCATATTTAAGATATATATTTTTTAAATTACCAAAAAGCTTATTGCTTCTATTCTTAGTTTCAAAACCCAGTGACTATTAGATTCTGTTGATCAACAGTTTTATTTTTCTGTAGGTCAGGAGAAATATTTCTCAGTTTCTTCAATTTAGTTATAATGCAGTATCTGACACCTTACAATTAAGTAATTAAATACCAAACTCATACATTTTAGGATCTTTGAAATAAGTGTCGTAATATTATAAAGAAATCTGCTCAAATAAATGAACAATAATAAAACACTCAGGTGATGTTATAAAAGGTAATAATTTAATATGACAATATTAGAAATGGTGACCAAGTATTTGAACTGTATACCATATACTCCCATGAAGTCGAGGTTCAGAGTGTGAAGCCTTATTCATTTGTGGATTTTTCCTTAGACCATACTGATTGTTCTCAGAAACCCCGGCAACTTCGCTGACACTGGAAATATATTCCACAATTGTTTTTTTGGCGGGATGTTTGAAAGAAGCCAATCTGAGAGCAGTATTCAGTTCAGTTCTCCTTGCTGTTTTTTTTTTGCGGCATCGGGGATTGAACTCACAACCTCGCGCCTGCCAGACAGGCGCTTACGCCGCTGAGCCAAACTCCCAGCCCTAGTTTTTTGAGTCAGGGTCGCCCTATGTAGCTCAGGCCAGCCTTGCACTAGCGTTGTAGCCCAAGCTGGCCTCGAACTCATAACACTCCTCCTACCTCAGCCTCCCAAGTGCTGGGATTAAAGGCGTGCACAACCACGCCCGGTTAGTTCTCCTTGCTGTTGATTGGCTGCTGCCCTGTAAAGCATCTTGGGCAGCTAGACCAGCCTTCCTGCATCGTAGCAGGTGGCTGTATGCTGCAGTTATCACAAGTGTTCCTTTAATCTAATATAAACATCATTAAACAATCTTTTAAAAATCTTAAATTATTTTAAACACTTGAAATTGTGGTAAACAACCACATAATATAAAGTTTACCATTCGAACATTTTGCCCCATTGCTGGGGACTAAATCTAGGGTCATGAATATACTGAGCAAACACTTTATGACGGCGCGGTATCCTAAGACCCATCCTATTTTTAAGTATGCACCTATACAGTTCAGAGTGTTAAGCATATTCCCATTGTCGTACAGCTCTACTGACCTTTTTCACCTTGCAAAACTGAAACACTATGCCCATTTAACAATTTACCATTTCCCTCCATCCCCAACAACCATTAATCTACTCGTTTCTATAAACTTGACTACTTGGAAAACATAGAAGTGTAATCTAAAAGGAACTTCTAGTTTTTCGTTTTTTTTTTGGGGGGGGCACCGGGGATCGAGCTCATAACCTCGCGCCTGCCTGACAGGCGCATAAGCCACTGAGCCAAACTCCCGCCCCTGGTTTTTTGAGGCAGGGTCGCACTGTGTAGTTCAGGCCAGCCTTGCGCTCGCGTTGTAGCCCAAGCCGGCCTCGAACTCACAGCGCTCCTCCTACCTCAGCCTCCCGAGTGCTGGGATTAAAGGCGTGCGCCACCACGCCCGGCTGGAACTTTTAGTTTTTGAAACAGGGTCTCACTACGTAGCTCAGGCAGGTCTTGAACTATATAGCTCACGTTGGCCTAGATCCTGAGGCAATCCTTTTGCCTCAGCCTCCCAAGTGCTGGGTTTACAGGCGTGGATCACCATGCCTGGCTAAAAGGTTACTTTTTTTCTTTTTTGGTACTGGGGATCGAACTCACAACCTCGCACTTGCCAAGCAGGCACTTATGCCGCTGAGCTAAATCCTTGGCCCTAAAAGGTTACTTTTAAAGGCTGTCAAACATTTCATTACATGAATGCACCATACTTCATTTAGCAATTATCTTATAGATTTGGCTATTATCATAATTATAATAAATAATTAGTGCTGCAGGGGTATTCTTGCACATAAATCTTTGACTCTATTTGGATCATTTTCTCCAAGTGATATGGAAAACTTATTTTCCAGGAACATTTTACCAATTTGTTCTCTAACCTGCACAAGATGAAAGTGACTACTTGACAGTGTCTCACTTAATGGTAACACAGGCCTGCAATCCCAGCATCGGTGAAGTTGAGGCAGTAGGATCTTGGGTCCAAGGCCAGCCTAGGCTACATAGTGAGAACCTGTCTTAAAAAAAAAAAAAAAAAAAAAAAGTCACTTAAGTAGTTAAGGAAGAGGCAGATTTTTGTCATGCCTCCTCTCAGAATTCCACAGTAGCTCTCCTTTATTTCTAAAGACGCTTTGGTTGGCATTCAAGGTCCTTAAGGATTTCTAGCTACAACCTGACTTCCTCTATCTGCTTAGCATCTCTAAATTACTTATTTTCCTGACCTCCATGTTCTTCTGCCTGTGGGCAACTGCACAAGCCTGCAAGCAAATGTCTGCATCCTTCAGATTTCTACTCCTGAAGTCTTCCCAGGCGTACCCAGGCTGATTACAGCAGCTCTTCAGCGTTTCTACTGCACTCTACCTTCCTGGGAGCAATTATATTGTACAGTGATGCGTAGTTACTTCCGAATCTGTAAATTCCCCGATGGGCTGGCACCGCCTTATACCTCCAGCAGGACTACCAACCATAGTAAATAAACAGCAAATGAATACTTCTTGCATGAGTGAATTTAAAAAGAAAATTTAAATTCACATTACACCCTTAAAATTCCTCTGGGTAATTTCTCCCCTCCCCCAATTTCCCTAGACCGCAGACCCCAGACCCCAGGCCCTCTTCCGGAAGGTAAGTGAAGTACCCAGTCACACTAGCAGAGGACCAGGCCCTGGGTTGTTCTGTTTCTTTGTTGATGATACTGAGTGCCAGTTGGCAGGCGCCCTAAACTTTTATATAAATTAGCAAATCCTGACTGGCAACAATTTAAACCAGCAGGACAAGTTACTAAGATGTTGCAAAGGTAAAATGTGGAGAAGGCGAGAGGAACATCCGTCAGAAAAAGATTCTGGGTAAAATTCATCCTCTGTAGAGAAAAAGTCGAATGATTTCTACAAATTTCACTAACCCCTTTAACATGCTTTCACGACCTCAAAACTAGATAGAAAGGAAACAGCGTGCAAATCTGTCTCTGCCCAGTTCCCTGACATCTCCTTTGGGTAGAAGTCCCTGGTTTCAAAATCCCTGTAAACCGAGATGATGCCTGCCGCAAAGGCGCTTCCTGCTGCACTAACCCTTCAGGCATCTGGGTTGGAGGTGGCGGGGCCGTCCTCCAACACATGACTCACAGGGCGTTCATCCTTACACCCTGGGCGCCATTCCTCCAACTAGTCCCTGCACTTAAGACTCGAAAGGGACCCCGGAGTCAAGCATTCATTCAACAGACTTTTTTTTTTTTTTTGAGCCAGGGTCTCCACAAGTAGTCCAGGCTGGCCTTCGAACTCACTATGTAGCTCAGGCTGGCCTCGAACCCGCGGCGATCCTCCTGTCTCAGCCTCCAGAACCTTGAAATTACAGGCGTGCGCCACCACGCCAGGGTTTGCACAGGCTTTGGGGTTACTCCCGCCCTACACCGGGTCCAACAAGCGGAGGGAAGAGGAGACCAGAGAGGAAAAGGGGCCCCGTCGCCCCAAGGGGGCGCAGCGCAGGACACGGGCGGCGGGGCGAGGAGGCTCGCGGCCCGATGCTACCTGGGGGTGAGCGAGTGAAGTTCTGGCCCTGCGCGCTGACCGCCTGCACGTAGAAATAGCGGACGGGCAGGACGACGGCCGCCTGCAGCCCCGGCCCCCACACCAGGCTGCGCTGGGCGCTCACCGCCGTCTCTGCAGCCGCGGCGGCCAGGAGCGGCGCGAGCCGCAGCGGGAGGAGCAGCGCGGGCGGGAGGCGCATGGCGGAGGCAGGGCGTCCACGGCAAGGGCGGGGGGCGGCCGGGTGCGCCCTCCGCGGGGCGGGGCTCTGACCCCCGCCGGCCCCGCCCCCTCTCCGGCCCCGCCCCCCGGCGGAGGACCCGGCTGTGAGGCGGCGGCGCTGGGCGCGAGCCCCGCCCCTATTTCCTTCGTGGCGTTAGCTGGTGAGCTTCGCCATTTCCGAGGGGCAGAGCCCGGTGGGGCCTTGCCCCTGCTCTCCGCCTCGCCGCTTGCAGCCTGTGTTCACGCCCGCGCTGGCCCGTTGTTCTCTCATCGCCCGTCTTTCCTTTCTCGCCCTGACCCCTCCTCTTCTTCGCGCCCCACCACACACCCGCTTTTCTGCAGGTATTTCCTGAGCACCGGCTTAGTGTAGACCGCGCCTGCAGTGAGGAGCGGGCCGGGGCCGCAGCCCGGAGCTTCCGCCCTGAGCTTCCGCCCTGCTTAGTAGGGCAGGAACAGCTTCCACCCCTCTGCCAATGCTCAGCTGCTGGAAGTGGGGTCCACGAAGAGACTGGCAGGCTCCCTGGCAAGCTGCAAACTGCTGTCTACCTTTCGCTTTTGACCATTTTACCCTCGTTGGTTAATTACTATTTCTCTGTTATCTGATTATGGCCTGAATCTATTATTATTATTTTGTTTGTTTTGAGACAGGGTGTCACTATGCAGTTCAGGCTGACCTTGAACTCACTAGGTAGCCCAGGCTAGCTTTGAATTGGCAGCGATCCTCTTGCCTCAGCCACCCAAGCGCTGGGATTACAGGCATGCACCACAACGCCCTATTTGAATCTATTTTCAAAAAAGACAATAAAATCTTAGGCTGAGTGAGCCCAATGGACTCACTGCAGAATGGACTCAGGGTTTCTGTGCTTTCAATCCCAAATGCTCAAAAGGAGGCCCTGGGCAGCCCTCAGTGCATCTCAGGGTTCACTCAGTGCTGCGACCCACGCAGCTCCTAAGGTTCTTGGGGTGGAGGACTGACAGGATGAGAAAAATAAAGAGACAAAGCTGGGGTCAGGTGGAACCCTTATCCTTCTGATGGGAGGAAAGGTACTTGCCCCTCACTGCAGAAGCATTTATTTATACCTTTTAGCAACCTAATGTCACATGACACCCTGTTGTCCTAGTAATCCACTGCGCAGATTGTCTTGGGGCTAGGAGTTCTCTAGGCTGAAGTAGCTTATTCATGTGGCTTGTCCTAGGCGCTCTTAGTGCTTGGAATGGTCAAGTCCAGATCATTCCCTAAGTCACTTTTCAGCTTCAAGGGCTCCCAACAAGTCAGCATTTTCGCTTTGTCCAGATTTTACCAGTGCAAATTTTTTCCTGCTTTTCCACCAGTTCTCTTGACCTGTTTTTACAAATGCTAAGCAGACGTTATAGACTATGTTCTTTGTACTCTAGCAAGATGAGAACTAGTAGTAAATCACTGGTATGTTGTGAGGCTAACTTTTGCTTTATTTGGTAAATTTTATTTTCTAAAGTTGTCTGCATGCTTTGTTCCATTTAGTACTTTTAAAAATTATACAGAACGCATTTTATTCATACTTTTTCAAAATCAGAGTAAAAGATCCTCTTTCTTTTTGTGGCACCAGGAATTGAACTCATAGCCTTATGTCTACCAGCCAGGTGCTTAAGTCACCAAGCCAAACTCCCAACCCTAATCTCCTTGAGGCAGGGTTGCACTATGTAGCTCAGGCCAGCCTTGAACTCACAATGCTCCTCCTACCTCAGGCTCCCAAGTGCTGGGATTAAAGGCGTGGGGGCTACCACTCCCGGCTCAGAGTAAAATACTCTTTTAGAGAAACGATCTGCGGGTTAGCTGCTGCTGATAGTAAAAGATGGCTTAATAAATTATATAACTTGGAGAGACACCTAACATTTATTTGTTTTTGCTTTTAGAGAACTAATCAAGGAAGCTACATAATTGTATCTGAACACCCTATTTAGTAATTCTGAGTCTGTTTCAACTTGTATTTTCATCTCAATTCGTCCTTAAAGAGCTTATCTCTTCTGATCAACACGTGCCTTGGGATTCTCTATCAATGAAATTTCATTCATTCAACATTTTTTTAAACCTGGGGATTGAACCCAGAGTCTCAGTATATGTTAAACACTAGCTCTACCACTGAGCTATGCTCACAGCACTCAACAAACATTTAGACAATGCCAGCTATATTATTGGTAAATGGTAGCAGGTCTTAGGGACAAAAGGGGGAGGGTGTGAAATAGCAGCCCCTGCCAGTTAATTACAGAAATATATCAATGTATAATATGTTTATAATCATTTGTTAGGTGTCAAACCCAAAACAATCCCACTGTGATGCCATCAGTCTAACTCCAGAACAAGGTAAACTGCATTCCTGTCTGCCATAGCCTACAGCTCAATATCAGGAAAGGAAATGTTCTTTAAAGACCTTCCTGGCTTGGACTGGGACTGGTTTAAATTAAGAATTTATCTTCAGTGGTGATGTGTAGACTGTACCTATCATCCTAGCACTTGGGAAATGGGGGCAGGAGGATCGCTGTTAGTTCAAGGCCAGTGTAAACTACATAGCAAAACCCTGTCTCAAAAAACAAAACAAAACACAAAAACATAAGATTCGTGAGCCAGAGACAAAGATGACTTACTGTTCACTCTGAAAGTAGTAGCAAGACTTTTATGGTCTTTTTCATTGGTTTCCTGTGCCTCCCAAATCCTACAGATGCAATGCAAAGGGCCTATCATAGATGCCTGAAGTGGGCTGCATTCCAAGAAGGGAACACTGAGCTTAGGAAATTTACCTCTTGTAAACAGAATTAAGCCTACTGTGTGTGTGTGTGTGTGTGTGCGTGTGTGTGTGTGTGTGTGTGTGTTATGGCTCAAGTTTGCTTGCTGCAAACATTACTCTGAGAACAGCCTGGGTTCAGAGCTCTTAGTGACATTCTTGGTGTGCTCAGCAGGAATGTTCAGGGATGTTCAGGGCCCGTGGCAGATTGCCTCCTTTAATTATAAGTGGAGTATTCTGTATACTACATATGAAGGCCAGCTGATCTAATCCTGGGGGAAGCAAGAGAAGCTTTCTAAAAGAGGTGACATCTGTGTTGAACCATGAAGATAAATAGGAATCAGAGCTGGGCGTGGTGGCACACACCTGTAATCCCAGCACTCAGGAGGCTGAGGTAGGTGCAGTGTTGTGAGTTCGAGGCTGGCTTGGGCTACAACGTGAGTGCAAGACTGGCTTGAACTACATAGTGCGACCCTGCCTCAAAAAACTAGGGCTGGGAGTTTGGCTCTGTGACTTAAGCACCTGTCTGGCAGGTGTGAGTTTGTGTATTTGATCCCCGGTGCCACAAAAAACAAATAAAAAAATAAAAAAATAAATAAATAGGAATCAGCTGCATAGAGAAGGAGGCCAGCACTCCAGACAGAAGTGTTGTGTAAAAACTTAACATAGACCCAGCTCTACCGGGTCCCATGATTCAGCACGACCCAAGAATCAGTGTAACCCTCAGGGGAACGCCTGGCCAGCCTCACAGGACACAGAGATACGCAGCCCAGCCCAGATCAGCCCAGGACCCCAGAGCTGCTCCTCCGGGACTGACCAACATAGCTGCAGGGCCTTGGAGAACTTGGGCTCCCCCCACCAGAGTGAAGAGCGCACGCGAGCTCCATACTTCAGTGCAGCGGCTTGTGCGTGTGGCATCCCAGAGCTCACAGACCGCTGCCCAGCTGGGAGCAAGGCCCCAGCACTGTAGGCCTGGGACTCGCCCAGGCTTGCCCTGGCACAGCTGTTGCTCTGAACTTGCAGACAAACCCAGGGTCTGGGCAGCGTCACACTCCAGGGTACACTCTGCCTAGCTTCCTAGGACTGGGAGGCCTTGGCCCCCACCCAGTTAAGGCGGAGGCTCCACCCACATGCCCCAGGCGGCCGCCCTCCCTTGCTGCGCACAGGATCCAGCTCTACTGGGTCCCATGACTCAGCGTGACCCACCACTCAGCGCGACCCACCACTCAGCGCAACCCTCAGGGGAACGCCCAGTCAGCCTTGCAGGACACAGAGCCACATAGGTTCTAGAAGAAAATGACAAAACGAAAGAACAAGAGGCAGTCTCAGTCCCCCAGCCCACAAAAAACAAACCAAGAGACACTGGAATGGAAGACAGTGGGAGTCACACAAATGTTTCTGAAATGATAGAAAATGCAATAAAGAAACAGCTTGATGAAGCCATAGAGAAATTCAAATCAGAAATATTCTCTCAGCTCAAAAATGAAATGAGAATCATTATTAAAGAAATGTGTGTATCTAAAGAAGAGCAAGATAGAAAAATAGAAGAACTTAAGACAATGATCGAAACCTTAAATGAACAATATAAGATACAAACAGAATGCATGAAACAGATGCAAAGGAAAATGCAGGAAATGAAAAACTCCATGGAAAGTTTGAAAAACCACTTAAATGAAGCTGAAGATAGAATCTCAGACCTTGAAGACAATATGGGAGACCATGGCCACAAAAGAAAAGATCTCCTAAAAATAGTAAGGAACCAAGAAACAACAATTCAACAGCTGCAAGATGATGCCAAGAGACATAACA